>JALLBJ010000334.1:0-27570 GCA_036940105.1 Skeletonema potamos
GTGTCCTGGTCCAGATCCGGATCTATTTCGACCGTGTCCAAATGAACCTCCTGCTATGGTCGGAATAGGTCGAAAGCGCGTCGGAAAGGTCGGTAATAAAAGGGCGGATACTGGTAGGTATTCTCTAATAGTACTAGTAAGTTCAGTGAAAGTTGAGTTTTTGTGAGTGAATGCAAAAGTCTCAGGAAGAAATTGCTCTCTAGAGTCCTATCTCGCCAAACGAGCGTTGGAGCGGAGATGGTTATGTAGGTAGGTGTAGGTTGTGCCTTGTTTTAGCTGATGGCAAAACAAACAGTGAATAGGCAGTCTTCTATATCAATCTTCTCTATATCAACAACAGCAATACAACTCAAGCCGTATTGTCTTGTTTACAGCTTTCGGACTTCGAGAAGATGAATTCACTCACAACAGTCGGCGGGAAAGTGATTGAGTCGGAAGAACTCAATGAGATGCATGATCGGCTAAGCAGATTTGGCTCCATCACTGCAAAGAACAACAGCGTTAGCGACAGGATGAATAGTCCTCGTAGTCAGCTCAAGAAGGCTTCTATGCGTCGAACAACTTCATCTGGGAATGACAGCCCAACAGCCAGGGCTAAGCTAAGTCGCCATGATAGTGCTCCTCCTGCTATCGATAATGATGAACCCCCACACATCTCTACTAAATCATCTACTCTGCAGCTACCTCCAAAATCTCCAACATTTCAGAAGAAAGTCAGCAGCCCCTCTACATCCTACTCATCAGCAGCTGCAACAGATGCAGTCCAACAAAAACACCACAATTCTCGAGTCATCGACTTGCTCGAAACACTCTCCCAACAAGAATCATTCAACAAATCATCCTACTTTCGTGGAGTCTTTACACGAGGGATTGAGAAGGTGAAGCAATGCACAAACCGAATTGATACGATCGAGGAAGCTTTGGAGTTGTGTTTTGTTGTGTCAGATGATATGAAAAAGGTTATTGCTGCCAAGATTCATGCGGATTCGACTATGTCCACAATGATGAGTCCTATTGTAGGAAGCAATGGCATAGATACTATGCAAGGAACTGATCTTGTCAGCAACAATAATATAAGCACCACAACAAACAGCAACAATAGCAACAGAGCCTTGAAACCGTGGGAAAGTTTCCCACTTAGCAACAATAGCATCGATACTATGCAAGGATCTGATCTTGTTAGCTACACTAACATAAGCAGCACAAGAAGCAGCAGCAATAGCAACAGATCCTGGAAACCGTGGGAAAGTTCTCCACGTAGCAACAATAGAAAGTCCAAGCCGTGGGAACAAGGTGGAACAAGTACTAATCGTCGACCTTCTATTCAAGAGTACATGCAGCAAATTGAGGCTAGGATCCATCTTACTTATAGCGATGGAAATCCAAGGAAGGACAAGTTGGAGGATAAGTCATCTGTCTTTCGTGCAAATGCTGCACTGGACATTGCCGTGGATAATGAGAGGATGGGTCGTTCTCCATTTGATGAGGCGTTGGTTTCTCCTCGTCTTATCAGCAGGAAGGGCATGAGCCGGAATGAAACGATGTCTTTTGTAGACGAAGCGTTGGTCTCACCTCGCTTTGTCCGAAGAAAGGGCATGGAGGAGAAAGAACTGAAAGCCCCTCGTGAAACTGAAACAAAGGCAGAACTTTTCTCTGGAAGCGAACATTTGGTGAAAGAACTCGAGCTTGTTGAAGATAACAAACGGATGAGCTTGAAGCTAGTACAAAACAATGATACCATTAGTCGCCAAAAAGAGGAAATCGACGCATTCAAAGTTGCGTTTGCAGAGGCAGAGATGGTGGTACAAATGTTGGAAGAGTCTGTACGTGAGCTAAAGAAGGACACAAAGGCTAAAGATGTGCTAATTAGTCAATTGGAAAGCAAGGTCAAGGAACAAGACATCGTAAGTGCTGGTAACCAAATGGCTCATCATGAACAAGTGAAGGAACTTGGCTCTGCCGTTGCTCAACTGAACATGCTTGTCAAGGATTTGGAGACCAAGTCGAAGGAGACCAATTCCAGCCTGGAAGAAGCTGTGCAGAAATACAACAAATCTGAAGAGGCACTGAAGGAGCTCAAGTTAACTATGGACAAGAAGGGAAAGGAGCATGCCACAGTGAGAGATGATCTTGCCAAGGAGTTGGAGGCTTGTAAAGAAAGATTGACATCATCATTGGATGATACAAAACAGCAGATGAATGGCATCATAAAGGAAAAAGACAGCCTTATCTACTCTCTTAGCGCAAAGATTGAAATACTAGAATCAAATTTGGAGGATATGAGGGAAATGAAGCTTCAAATGGATATCTCTACTGCTAACAAAGAGAAGGAGCTCAATGAGAAGATCCATGCGCTGGCAACAACTCTTACTGAAAAGGATGAAGAGGTGACTGGTTTGGAGAAACAGATTCAAGAGTTGAAACTGTTGACGAAGAAAGAACACAGGAGTGAAAGACATCAACGCCATCACTCAAAACCCCGACCTTGGGAACATCAAGACATTGATAGTCTTAGTCTTCGCTCGTCTTTTGATTCCAGGGAAGAGCGCAGCAGGAGACAATACGGCAAGAGTAGTCACAAGAGAAGAAGCCTCGATGACGATGGAAGTGATTCCAGGGAAGAGCGCAGCAGGAGACAAAACGGCAAGAGTAGCCACAAGAGAAGAAGCCACGATGACGATGTAAGAACGTCTCGGTCTCACAAAACTGACCGAGTTTCAACGAGAGTACGATACTCAACACCCGAACCGTATTACGAGGATGAACGAGATGATGGGTACGGCTACGGTTACCCCGAACGTGATGCGTCTCTCCTTTCGCCAATAGATGATGATTCATATGCATACCGCCGCACTTAATCATAGACGAGAAGATTTGTTTGATATCTTTTGTCTAAACCTGACTATATTATCTACAAAATAGTTTGTGCTCACAATTCCTCGCTTTTACTCCGTAACAAGAACAAACCAACACATAAACTATCCCAATGTAATAACGTACTAATTCTTGCCCTGTGCAGTCAACCACTCCACAACTTGGTCCAAATTAGTCAACTGCAAGGCACTAATGGGCAACACCATCCAGGGAGTCTCCATGACATAATTCAACTGCAACTTCTCAATCAATTCGCTTTCACCCACATGAGGCTGAATATCAATCTTATTCGCCAATACCAACAACGGCGTGGAACCGATACTCCCGTCATCCAATAATTTGTGTAGTTCTTTTTTGGCCGTTGCCAATTTCTGAGGTGCAGCGGCATCGACTACGAAAAGGACAACGTCACACCCTTTGCAATATCGTGACCACTCGCTTCGATATTGTGCTTGGCCTCCAATGTCCCAGCATTTCATTTGAACCCGACCCTTTTGAAATACTTTGACATTGAGGCCAATGGTGGGGACAGTTTCTACCGGTTGGCCGTGGGCAAGTGCCGAAAGGAGTGTTGTTTTACCTGAATTTTCCAGGCCGATAACGACCATATCCAACTTTTTGGTGAAAAATACTTCGAGGAGTTTTGCTAATACTGCTCCCATTGTTTATTTGGTATGTTTTTAAGGATCTTTGAATAGAGGAGATTTTTTACTTTCCCTTTTGAACAACACAGCTGTTGATTTGAGAGCCAGGCGGCGGGATAATGTGGACAATATCTGTCTAGTAGCTATGGGACGAAGGCCGACGGCAACAAGAGTAACATCGGCATTGTATTGGATGTGGACGTTTTTTTTCAGGCGCGGTGTGGTGATTCCTGTGTGACAAAAATGACATTATGCAAGATGTCACAGTACAATGGAATTGCGCTGAGCTACGTTTTACCATACATGATATCCATTCAGTCGAGGTTGCGTTGCTGTTCTTCAATCTGGTGAGTCAATGGGTGACTCCGATGCGGAGAAAGTGTTTAGCATACCATATTCTGTGTGTGCAGTAACATTCAACCTCATAAGGCGACTTAGGTACCTTCAAGCTGAGAACCATCCGCAGTGTCTTGATACGACTTCTTCATTTATCTTTCAAGGTTGATAGTTTGGAAGGTGCAAGACGTAATAATATCATACCTACATAGATCGAGATGAGGGCACAGCTAACTTGCAAGTTTGAAATAATTCCTCAACAATTCTACTTATCCCAACTTAAGTCATTCAAACAGAGCCAGCCTAGCTTCTCCTTCTTGGATTTCATCCAGCCGTTCAAACACTCTATCATCTTCAAATACCTCGCAATTGAATCTCAATTTCTCAATCTTACTCCGAACACTCCTCACGCAAAAACTGACGCTTGTAAAATTGGCTGTCTGGTCAGGATTTCTACGGCTCAATGAATGGACGATGTATCTATACACATCAAAACGTTCCGATTCATCTTCTTCCTCGTCATCACTATCTTCCCATTCGTTGTCAATAGGCACGAGACCCGCTTCAATCCGTTCCCTCCGTCTTGCTTCACGACGTTCGTCACGCTCATCCTCGCGATGCTGTTGCAACAGAGCGTTGGAACGATTAAGCATGGCCACAGATTGAAGACTCCTCAATGGGTCTTTCGGAAAGCATGTCATATGAAATGTCAGCAAGGCATTTCGCCCAAGTGAATCATCTTCCGGATTGAATTCACACACCACGCTTCTTTTCATGTCAGATACTCGCTTGTGGTCAAAAAAATTGCCTGGGCAGATACCCAGTGCAGTATTGACCCCCTCCAGCTCTTCGGTATTGCAGTAAAGCACCCCTCCGATCCGTACAATGTGCGTTAAAATATGCAGTGGTATACTCTCGAAACAGTTCATGTTCAAACCCACATCCCAAAAGATTTCTGAGTGGTGTTCTTGCCCAGAGCTATGCATGTCCCAATTGAATCTACCCTTAGTGAAGTCTCCTTTTGCATACACAGCTGTTCCATCTTTGCCCGTTATTTCTACTTTGCGAGATGCTTTCAGTTGCTTCTTGAGCAATTTGATTTCTTCCATCTGCTCCAAGACTACGCGATCACGCACAGATGCGGCGACAAGATTGGCTAGATTTGGTAAGATATCGGATTCTTCATCAGAGTCGTTATCGTAATTGTGGCAATTTCTTCGTGTGGAGCTGTCACGATTGGCATCAGCTAATATTGATGCGGCGTCATTATCATCATCATTTTCTTCGGCTGATTTAAAGATTCGACTTGCGGTAATCGCTTGAGCAGATTCCCTAACAGATAACGGAGTTGCTACTTCACGAGGATTATCATTATCCAAATCGTCGAGTATGCTGGCAATGGCAACACTGGGTAAGAGGTTGCCGAAGTGTCTACTTGAATGTCTAGTTTCTCATCGTCTTCATCTATTTCCTTAATGTCGGAGTCATGTTGCTCTATGCTAATGATATTATGATCCCCGTCGGGCATCTTCATCGCTGCTCTATGAATTGCCGCAGCGCTTAGTGGGCAGTCTACACATGCGATGCTCCGCCGTGGTGTCTATGCACAAGCATATGGATCGTGGATTATGGATCAATAAGGTCTGATCAAAGAAGTGATCATGGTTGTTACATATAATATTATTTTGCCTTTTGCCGCTTTCGCGTTTCATTTTGCGGCGCAAATGGAGCCCGAGCCCGCGGCCCGCCTTCCGATTATAAAAGCCCTCGCCGCCCTATCGATCGCTCGCGTCGACCTCAGCTGTTGCAGCAATAATTATTTGGTTCAGAGATAACGCTGAGGTGCCTTTAAGTATGAGCAAGCTATCAGATTATTCCAAATTCGACCACTTGAATGTCTCTGACGATGAGACGGACGAAGCATCAGAGACAGCGGTGGTGGCGGCGGCGCATGCACAATCCTCCCCTCCATCCTCCACTCCATCCAGTACCACGGGAAGAACCAAAAAACATCCAACAGAACAAAACAGATACATTTTTGAATACTCTGGACAAAAAGTATACGAGTGGGAACAATCGTTGGAAGAAGTCACGATCTACATTGATGCACCGCCCAATCTTCCAAAAAGTAATGCCGGACAATACATTAATGTAAATATTTTACCGAATAGATTACAAGTGGGTCTGAAAGGGTTCGATCGATATTTTATCGATGAGAGGACGTTTGACAAGGTAAAAGTGAAAGAGTCAAGCTGGTATTTAGATGATGGAGTGATAACTATTGTACTAGCCAAATGTTTTCGAGGGCAAACTTGGGAAGGTGTTCTATGCGGTCATCATGATGTGGCAGTGAAACAACAAAATGGAGACAGTTCTCATAGAACGGATAATACTCGTGAAGAAAACAGTGGTGTGGTCAATGAAAGCATTGATCCATTCACAAAACAAGAAATGCAACGTACAATGATGCTCGAGAGATTTCAGGAAGAAAATCCTGGGTTTGACTTTAGGGATGCTACTTTCAATGGGGAGGTTCCTGATCCACGGACTTTTATGGGGGGAGTAGGTTATAATCATTGAATGAAAAAATATTGCGATAATTCATACATGTGATCTAGCTCGTTTTTTTCTTGGCTCCCTTCTTTTTGCCTTTCTTTCCTTTTGTTTGAAGTTTGAGCAGCTGTCGCTTCTTAAACCTCTTCCATCGGAGTTGAATAAGAAGCGAAGCATAATGCTTTGTCTCTTCTGACGCTCTCATCTTGGCGTCTTCCTCCAAGCGTGCAGCCTCTCGTTCTTCGATTTTCTGTTGCTCCATCTTCTCGACTTCCAAACGCTCTTCGAGCTCGTCAAGAACAGTCTTGTTCGTCAAGCACTCTTCCGTCAGCTTGCGTAGTTCTAACTCGGTCTCCTCCACCTCCACAGAGTTCTTGCTCAACACACACGCCTTTTTCTGTTGTAATTCTTGTATCTCTTGCTCGAGTAAAGATATTTTGTAGGTGTGAATCGTTTCATCGTTCGTGATTCTTTGTTTCAATTCCTCAATCTCGGATTCGATTGCGGCTCGCTTGGACTGAATGTCCATCTTTTGTGCCGATTGTTTCTGGGCAAGGAGCCTTCTCGTCTCAACTGCAGATGGAAATGTTTCTGACCGAATGGCAAGAATATCAGCTTGAATGTTTTTGATGGTGGCTTTCAGATCCTCAACAGTATCGCGATGCTCAATATACTCATTCTCTATTGTAGATTTGATCTCTGCTATTGAGCGAATCGTCAGCTTCAGCTCCTTTCGAGTGATCTCTGACTTTAGGTCGGCCATTTTGATAAAAGTCACAGGTGTCTCGAAAGAGGCGTAGAGAGTGGTGATAATGATACTGCTGATGCAAAGTGCGGATACTTTAAATTTTTGGAAGAAAAGAGTCTCCAAAACGAATTTCGAAGACGGGCAAGTAACCACCTCCCTCTATCTCTACCATGGAGTCGCCCAATGCAGGTGAAGGTTTCAGAGACCTGATGAAGGATGAAATGGAAAAGGAGATGGACAAATTGGAAAACGTCATTGCAGATTTGGAGGGACGACTTCAAAGGAGTACTCATGCCGTTCCCACTCCACGTAATACTTTTGTATGGGAATCGTATAGAAAATTCGATTCTCTTGTTATAGACTCAAGTGAAGAATTGGAGGCACAACTGAGTCTTGCAAGGGCGAATCTAAGTAGGTTGAAGGAAAAGATACAGGGCTCTAAATCCAACCTCAAAGCGTGTTCACACATGCATCCTTGTAAATGCTCACAAAACAGGGCAGCCGAGGTCGAGGTTATGGCAATGACAACTTCAGAAAGGTTAGAGATCGCGACTTCAAATGCTGGCAAACGATGTCAGTTTTTGTTGTATGTATCTCTTTAATCATCCATATACTAATCACTTTCACATTATGTGTCTCTCTTTATCCTTATTCAGGTTAGCAAAGATGAAGGAGTTCAAGCTGGAAGGTAACGGTCTCTTCAAGGAAAACAAGTATCAAGAAGCACTAGTTCAGTATAACAGAGTCCTCATCTTCTATGAATATTGCTTTGATGCGGTCGATGCCGAGAAGGAAGATATTGAGCATATCCGGTTACTTTGTTTGCTCAATGCTGCTGCGTGTTCTCTACACCTTGAGTCCTACAGACAGTGCATCGGGTTTTGTAATGAGGCTCTGGACATTAAGGATGTGAACCCCAAAGCATATTTCCGACGTGCTAAAGCTTACAGATTACTTGATCAATATGATCTTGCGAAGAGAGACTTGGGAAGAGTCGTTGAGCTTAGCAACGGGACAAAGTGCAAAGATCTCCTTCGTGAGATGGTGTTACTTCAGAAATGTGAAGAACAATATAAACAAGCTACATTGGAGTTTGCACAAAGAGCCATCGGAGGGATATCAAACCAATAACAGATAGCAAGGTTAACCAATATTACACAGTGATTGTCTACTTTTATGTTGTGGCATCTTTACAGTGACAAACAAAACACCGCAAATGTACAGAATGCTATCAAAATTGACACGCGCATGAGAGCAGCACCACAAGGCTCCAATCTCATCCAATATTTAGAGTCCGATGGTTGAATTCCTTCGTTGACGCAGAAAGGCTCATTGATGCATTTGTAATTGTATCTCTTACCTGAATCGCTACTCGCAGAGGCCAAATTTCCACTCCAATAGGCAGATGCTGCTGAGAATGGTGGATGACAAGAAGGGAGTGTGTAATCTGGTGACACGACAGTCCCTCCGTCAACTACTACCACCCCTTCTGGTCTATACGAACGCAATAATTGTAGTGCGCTTCTTGGTAGACCATAGTTCATTCGTGTAATATCCATCGACCTCACGTTGGTGTTGCATGGTGTATTCGCAAAGCATCGTTGTCCTGTATCACATTCAGCATCGAAACCGGACCTACATGGCTTTGAACACTCAAATGAAGCCCCACAAAAGTCCACACCACAGAAATAGTGATCATTTCCTTGATTTTCGGGGTACGGACACAAAGTTACGTCAGAAAAACACGTCTGATCGAAGCAGCAATCACTATCGTCTCGACAAGGTTGCCAACATTGCTCGGCTGCATCAGCGAACGATGTTCCACAATACTTTGATAGAGGTGATGCTGGTTGTGGAGGCATATAAGAGGCCCCATTGGAATTGCAAGGAACATCCGCATAACAATATTCCCCACCAGGACACTCCGCGGAGTTGCCTCCAGGACACGGTGTGCCACAACTAAAAGCTGCATTACACCAACTTGTACCACAGAAGAAATGATTCGTTCCCGAATAGTCAGATGATGAACAAGTGGCACCATTTTGCGTTGTATCAAAGCATTCTAATCCAAAGCAGCAATCCGAGGAGCCACGTGGACAGGGCTGCCAGCACTGAGTCTGAGCATCGGCAAGTGAACTTCCGCAAAATTGTGTCGGAGCTGATGTTGGAGGAGGTCTTAAAATAGGTACTTCTACAGGAGCAGCATTACTATCACATGGAGTATCTGCAAAGCAGCTTTCTCCGTCTGGACATTCTGCTACGTTGGGACACGGTATTGTGCATTTGTAGGCTGCGTCACACCAACTTACACCGCAATAATAGTGATTTGTCCCTTCTTTGTTGTTGCTACCGCAGGAAGAACCAGTTTCATAACAAGAATAATCTACTGCACATGCTTGACAATCTTCATCTGTGGTACACGGTTGCCAGCACTGATTCTGAGCATCCTCAAGTGAAATGCCGCAAAATTTGTCGCTGTTTCCCATAATAACTACTTCAGCAACGATGATTATGAGGGGATAGATGAATTGTGAGCCCACCATGGTTGATCACTGCTGTTCATGTGTGGCTGTTGCTTGGCAGTTATGGACATATTTTATTTTTTGGCAATCGCGTGTTTCCCTATGGTAAGAAGAAGTGGTCAGATATCGTCCCGCTAAATTCGCCATGCGACAGTCCCTCTCTTCTCTCGCTTTCTTCCCTTTCCACCCCTTATTGATTCGTTATTCTTCCCCGTTGCCCACCCCGTGGTATCGCTTCTCAGGAACCAACAACTTGTTGTCCTCCCCATCCTTCATCCAAGACCAAACTGATGTTCACAATTGCTTCAAGAATAACATCCATTGCTTCTAGAAACCATGCCCCGTCTATCACGAGACGTTGGGCTTGCTCGAACTCGGATGCCGAGTGCTCGTGTCGGTGTCCGTGTCTCAAGCTCAAGGAAGTGAAACAGGTTCTAAAACTGAAAGATTTTGCAAGATTTGGATACAATGCTGCACTTAAAATGCATCGAAGAGTGGAGATACAAAAGTATCCGACTGATAATATGAAGACTATCCTCAATACGTACAAGAGAGAGGAACGTAAATACGAAAGAGAGGTGTTCACAAAGATTAGAGACATAAAAGATCATGGAAACAAAAAATGTCGATGCCATAAGGTTAATTTTCATAACTGAGATGAACATGTTAAACCTTTTCCGCTTCAATTTCACTCGCATACTTTGCATCATCTGCAATTGCCAAATCATTCTTCTTCTTAGATGACGGCAGGAGTCTCATTCCGTTCAAGGTCACAATCAACATTGCGCCTACATCACTCGCAATAGCAGCCCATAGACTACTTCTGCCTGCAAGCATGAAACCTCCAACCAGCCCTTTCACAAGCAAGCTAAAGGCAATGTTGACAGAAATAGTTCGAATGACTCGCTTCCCCATGTGAATAATGTAGTATAACTTTCTCAAGTCTGAGTCCATGAGCGTTACATCACTTGTTTCCATCGCTAGTGCTGCACCACCTTCGCCCATGGCTACTGACACGTCGGCAAGCGCCAGAGCGGGCGCGTCATTTACACCGTCACCAACCATCATTACTGCCCTCTTCGTTTTCCAGCATCTATCATTTTCCTTGCTTGTAGCGACCTTGTTCTTGATTTCTCTCAGCTTGTCTTCCGGCAGGAGTTCACTCTTGATAAAGTCTTCTTCAATGCCAATTTGATTGCCAATTCCCAGTGCGGCAGTACGCAAATCTCCAGTCAACATCATAATTTCAATGCCCAATTTCTTCAAATCCTGCACCACCTGTTTCGATTCGGCACGCATTTTGTCGGCGACACAATACGAACCAATGATGCCTTCGCCTTCGATGCTAATGAAGCCTGTCGTTCGTCCTGCGTTCGCCCATTCATCTACTAACGCTGCATGATCCGTAGGCAACTTGTCATAGAACCCAATGCGCTGAAATAACTTCTTATTTCCGACGTGTACGACTTTTCCATTGACAACAGCAGTGATGCCTGCTCCTGGGAGTAAAGTGTGATTTTTCAACTCGAGATGCTTTGGAGTTGTAACTCCTTCATTCAAGGCTCCCTTGACAATCGCATCAGAAAGAGGATGGCTTGCAGGCGCTTCCATCACTGCAAGGTATTCAAGAACTTCTCTACGACTCCTTTTCCCAATCACTCGCAATTCAAGCAACTGAAAAATTCCTTCGCTAAGCGTGCCTGTTTTATCAAAAGCAATCGACTTTGTTCTACCTAAACTTTCAAGATGTTGCCCACCCTTCACTATCACGCCTCGTTGAGCGGCAGCAGTCAAACCAGCCACATATGTTACAGGAGTGGATATAATGAGGGCACAAGGACAAGCAATCACTATTGTTACCAAAGCATTCTTCGACCACATTATCCCAACATCGTATCCAAATGCCCACGGGATTGTGCACATACACAGAGCCGCCAAAACAACAAATGGCGTGTAAATCTTGGCAAATGCATCGACCATCTTCTCTGTCTCGCTGCGATTTGATTGAGCTTCTTCTACCAGACGAATCAGCCTTGATACAGCTGAGCTGTCGGATGTAGCCATTGTTTTGACCACAAGCTGAGTGCTTCCAGTATTTATTGTTCCTCCAGACACCTTGGATCCTTTAGACTTCCTTACCGGTCTTGACTCCCCGGTCAAATTTGACTCGTCAACGGTTGATTCTCCTTCCACGACTATACCATCAATTGGTATCTTATCTCCTGCTCGCACAGAAACAAGAGATCCAACTGTGACCACCGACGCGGGAAGGACAACGATCGCCTTGGTGTGAGGATTAATCACGTTGGCATGTTCCGGTCGAAGGCATACGATCGCCGACAAGGCGTTACGAGCACGAGCGGTCGCTCTGGATTCAAGTGCTTCAGAAATTGAAAACAAGAAGCAAACGGCAGCGCTCTCGGTGTATTCTTGTAAAGGCAGGGCACCAACAACAGCAAAAAGCATCATGCAGTTCACGTCAAAATGAAGTCTTCGCAGAGTGCGAAAAGCCTTCATTGCAATTGGGGGCAGTCCAAATGCCACACTTAATAATGCAACATATTTGAGGTAGTCCCAATTTCCACCAATCAATGATAACATGCTGATAATCCAAAAGACACCCGATAGAATTATGGTCGGACGCACCGATGTTTTATGCTGATCAATTATGTCTTCTTTATCAACATCCATCAGGGTTAGAGCCCACAAACCATCTGCACCGCCATCGAGAGTTACACTAACTTCATGCATGTAACTGTCCAAAGCATCAACAATACCGGTAGCAGTGAGGAAGTAGGGCCTATGATCAAGAGACAAACTTTGCTCTGCCACATCAACTGTAATATTCTTGATTTCTCCATTAACAAACTTTTGCTCGAGGCAGCATTTGACGGAGTTTGAAGTGTTTTCTACTTCGTCTGCAGTCAAACCACTCAGGACCTTGGATAGATCGAATTTGGAATGGACGTACGCGTTTGTGGGCACACCAGTCTTTGCGATAGCCTGTAATGCAGCATCCTTTAATATCCGCGCTCCAAATCTTTCGGCGTTGAGAATATTAGCAACATCCGTTGCAGACGTGACATCAAAGTCATGATCCACAAACATAGTCTTGTTAGTCGTATTGATGTTTACTTCATATATCCCCTTCACTTTGTTGAGCAATGACTTGATTTGATTCGCCTCAGATGCACAACAAATCTTTTCAACGAAGAATTGAGACTTGCCTCGTTGGGGTGATAATTCTATAGTAGAAGCACTGGACGGTCGTCTTTCCATAGCTTCAACGGGCCTAACGGCGTGGACACGACTGGATTCCAACTCAAATAGACCTGAGAAGACATCCAAGAGATGAAATGGCTCTTGATGAGCCTCGAAAAAGTGGAGACGAATCTCCCGCGACTTTTCCTTTCCTTTGATCTTGTGTGTTTCATCTCCCATCCAGCTTCGTGTATGGAGGAGGCGAAAGCGGCCATGAATGTCATTCTCACCGCAGGATACGCAAGGATGCTCCAGGTGTAATTGTCCAGATGCTTCATTATGTACCAGAAAGTCCGTATGGTCGTGGTGCTGAACTGAATACATTCGATGCTTTTCGCATTCATTCTTCTTTTCTTTGTTATTGCAACATTCTCGTTGCACTATTTGTAACCCTTTGTCACTCAAGTGCTGCTGCAGTGTTGACGAATTGCACTGGTTTGGCATGCTTGATGTGATTGGTATGTTGGCAACGCCACCATTCTGTGAGTTCTCATCGTCACTGTCCACCAAATGAAGAGTTAACTGAGAAAGGAATCGCCAATTTGTCGTCTTTTGCTTTGCTTCGTGACTGCTTGCCCCAGTTAGTTCATTCTCACCACAAACCTCAGGGTCATGTATATGAGCATGTAGATGCGGTTCTTCTTCCCCACAGGCACATTCATCACACGGCTCTCCATGCTCTCCATTCTTATCGAAACAATAAGTCAGCATCCCATCAATATTGTCGCCTGAGTGTGACGAAAAGCATAGCTTATTAGAGCGCAGTTTATTATTGAGCACTTTGTTTTTGGAACGAAAGGCTTTTGACCGGCCCTTGACATCAAATACGTCAACGGTAGCATTATCAAATCGTATAACTGCCAGGCATGTCAAATGGTTTTTCCCTCCTGGCGAATCTGCGCAACAACCATTAGTACTGCAACAGGGTGCCTTTGTTACTGGTATGCAGATACAGTTCGAAGAGGAGCAGCACGCTGTGCTGACATCGTTTTGACAACATAGTTTGTCACTTTCTGCGCCTCCTTCGCAGCATGATTTCTTTGCGGTGTCATTAATTTTATCGCAACAGTTGCCTTCGTTACAGCATAACTGTTTGGATGGAGTAGGGTCGATACTGCAGTTTTTTTCGTTGCAACACGATTGCTTTGTATCTTCTGGAATCACGGAGAAACAGCAGCCGCCATTGTCATCACAGCATGACCTTTGATTACTTGTTGTAGCGCAACAGTCGATTCTTTCATCACAGCATGATTTTTCGGCACCAAGTTCACTATTGCAAGTACTATTACTACTACTAGTGTCTTTATTGCAACAAGATTCTTTGAGAAGTGGTAATGAGCAACAGTCATCATCATCTTTAGTTTTTTGGCTGGTACAGCAGCCGGCATCAGGCTTTGCCGCACCGCCGTCACAGCAGCTGGTTGAATCTGCCGAGACGCTCTTTGATACTGTTGACATTATGTTGGAGAGAATTTTGTTTCATGATGTTTCTCGATCTATTCTCATCGATCGTAGAAGTCTTCTCATATCTTTATTACGCGGAACGATGAATGATGGAGGAAGTTGTTTTGTTCCGTTGCTCGTTGCTCCAGTTTATGGGTTCTCCTTCTAAAGCAAACGTGCATTCCAAGATCGCATCTAACTGCCAAACTCCAACAAAGATGTGAGAGCGTGCTGCTATGGTTTGCGGAGATGTACCATAACAAAGAAAGATTCTACTGACACAGTGGCAGCACCGCCCAACGTCACACCCGATCATAACTTGGAGTGAAGGAGTGCACATCTAAAAACAAAAGAACGATAATCATTCACTCTTACGATAGAGCATATATTTAGGACCAACATGTCGATTCGTCCAAGCAACATCAGTCACTCCCAAACGCCCAATCGGAAAGCTATTTCAAAAACCAGTCCTCAAGCTTCCACACCATACCTCTTGTCGGAGGCGGGGTCAGATGGGGATGACAGTGACTTTTCCTTTGAGATAGAAGAAGAGATTGTACAATCACCGAAGAAGAAGATTATTGATACGAAGAAGAAGAAGAAGGAGACCATCAAACAGCAGGATATCAACAGCAGCCAACCAAAGAGTTCAAAACCTATCTTATCACGTGCAGTTCAATCAAGTTTGAAGAGCAAAGTGGAGCAAAAGTCATCGAAGGTTGCAACGTCTTCGTCGAACAAGGCCGTCGCCTACACAGCTCTATCTGTGCAAAAAAATGATCATGATGACATGTCATTTGAAGAGAGTATCATAAGTGATGACGACTTCTCAATAAGTGTTGCAAGTGAAACAAATGGACTTGTGGGCAATGTGAAGAGTTCATCAAGTAATGCCAACAAACGTGCCGTCGAAGTTGGCTCTCGAGATAGCGTCGAACATTTTGACCGGCCCTTGACATCTAGGCGTGGATATGCATGTGACAATGCAAGCACCACTTCATCTAAGACTGCCATCCAAAGTTTGATGGAAAAGTTGTCGTCAATGGGAGATAAGTCTGATAATAGAAATAGTTCTTCGCGACCAACATTTGTTACGGCGACGCAGAAACCACTACAACCAGATACTACATTTACATCGTCATCAAAAGTTCAATCACTTAAGAGCAAGGCAGCAGGTTCTATTGACTTTGCTCAGAGCATCGTCAGGTTGCACGGGGATATTGAATCTGGTGCATCCACAGCGGTGTCGACTTCTTGTTCAAGCAGCATGTTATGGAAGCATGGCACAATGGAAGGACAAAAGTTGATGACACCAAATCCCAAGCCCAAGCAAAGCCCCAGACGTAAGCTCTGTTGCATTGTAGGATGCGTTCTAGTCGCTGCTGCTGGCACAGTCGGTGCATTGATCGCCCTGGATGTCATACTGAAGGAGAAGTTCGCGCCTTCGTCTGAAACTCCTGATACTGCGACACCGACGAAATCTGAAAGTAATTTTCCATGGTACGTGGACTGGGACACCTTTCATTGCGTTATGGATTGCGACGGACGACCTCCCTGCGGCGGGACAAAAATGAATGATGACGAAACATTCCCTTCATTGAAACAGTGTTGCTTGGAGGGCATGGGTAGCTTCATTGATGAAAATTGGACTTTGGACATTTGTATGGAAATGACTGCTGTTGATACGGTAATCCCAACCTTTTCCCCAACTCCTGAAAAGAAGGAAGAGAAAGAAAAGGAGGCTCCAACTATTGCCCCCCAGGTGTCAACACCGTATCCTACCAAACCTTCCGAGCCAATTTATGTTGCTGATTTCAGTGAGATGAAATGCATCGCCAAGAATAAGAGTCGTAAGGCTCAATGGGAAAAGGGATATGAAAAAATCAGTGACTGCTGTGACGCCAACTTTGGGGGGGATTTGTACAAGGAATGCTTGGGCGAAGCTGACAGTGGGACTGAGACATTAACACTATACTATCCTGATTACGGTGAAAGAAACTGTGTCGAGGAGTATGTTAGCACGAAACAGATTTGGGACAAAGGCTTTGATACCAAAGATGAGTGCTGCGAAGTAAAATTCAACTGGGATAAATCAAGCGCTTGCTTCCGTGGAAATGAAGTCATTGCTATCTCAACGCCAATTGTTACCAAAGCGCCAACGTATACAATTTCTGATAGTCCTTCAACCATGCCTTCATCTTCACCGACAAAAGCGCCGACATTTCATCCAACGCTGAAGCCAACTACATCACCTCCAACAAGAGCTCCAACAAGAGCTCCAACAAGAGCTCCAACACGAACTCCTTCAAGAGCTCCAACTTCAGCTCCTATCATACCTGGCTCTCCAACAAGAAGTCCAGTTCTCTCGCCGACAACGTCGCCGTCGACAATTTCTGATAGTCCTTCAAAAATGCCTTCGTCTTACCCGACAAAAGCGCCGACATTTCAACCAACGCTGAAGCCAACTACATCACCTCCAACACGAGGTCCTTCAAGAGCTCCAATTTCGGCTCCTATCATACGTCCTACTCCCAGTCCTACAGGAGAGTTGGAAATTCTTCGTGCTATGCTCGTGAAGAGATCACCAAATAGCTCAGACAACCTGTTTTTGGAACGTTCTGCACAATATCGTGCAATGGAATGGCTAGTTGGCAACACACTGTATGACTCATACACCTATAATCGCAAGATTCAAAGATGGGCTTTATCCACGTTTTACTACTCGCTCTATGGTAGTGAATGGGCCGTAACAAACGGATGGGTGAATCACGAAGGTAATTTGGAGAATGAATGTACCTGGCATGGGATCACGTGTACAGCAAGTGGCACTGTGATGACAATTGACTTGAAGGCGAACAAAGTGTATGGGCGTGTGCCAGATGAGACTTCCCTCCTTGTAGATGTTGAATACTTGGGCCTAGCAGAGAATGAAATCAGGAGCATCCCGTCATCCTTGATTAATTTGCCTAAGTTGAAGGTCCTTGATCTGCATAAGAATCGACTGGGTAAGATCCCAGAGGGAAACTATGGGTCGAGTCTGTTAGAGGAACTCTACCTCGGTTACAATGGTATCAGCTCAGTTCCTGATGGCCTCTTTCAATTGCGTTTTGTGAAGGTACTCTGGCTTTCGAACAATGAAATCAGCTCCACTTTACCAAATGGTTTTGGAATGATGACATATCTCGAAGAGCTTGATCTCGAGTCAAATCAATTCTATGGCACCATTCCTGAGGAGATGTTTAGCTTGGTCAACCTTGCTTTTCTTTACCTCTACGACAACGAGTTGACGGGTCAGTTTGCTCCAGGACTATCTCAAATGGCCAGCCTCACCGAATTGGACTTGCATAGCAATAAAATTGGGGGTCAGTTGCCAACAGAGATTGGCAAGTTTTCGAAGCTCTCAAAATTGTATCTCGGAAATAACAAGATCAGTGGACAGATTCCATCGCAACTGTTTCAACTGACAAGTCTGACGGTGCTAGATATTTCCGAGAACTTTCTTAACTCGACAATAGGATCTGGTATCGGAAGTCTCAACCAGCTGACACAGCTGCACTTGCATAATAATTACAAACAAGATGACAGCTTTGGCATTTATGGACCCATTCCTGAATCTATTGGCACCTTGACTCTCCTCAAAGAGCTGCGCTTGGATAATAATTACGTTGAGGGCACGTTGCCACCAGCCATTGGAGACTTAAAAAATCTAGAAATCCTTCGTTTAGAGTCCAACAATCTCTATGGAAGTATCAAGACAGTTGCAAATGCCAAGAACCTACAATATTTACATCTATGGTCGAATTACTTCTCGGGTACAATCAGTAAAGGTTTCGGTCAATTATCTCAAGTGGTGGAACTATTCCTTGATGACAACGAGTTTACAGGGTCCATCCCTTCGGAAATGGGTCTTCTCTCGAACGCAAAATATATTTCATTAGGGATAAATGAACTCGAAGGTACGATCCCGTCTTCGTTTGGAATGCTCTCAAGTCTTGAAAGGCTCGATTTGCAGGAGAATAATTTAAGTGGGAAAGTACCAGCAGAGATGGGTAACATGAAGTCATTGGAAAGGATAAGACTGGAAGGCAATCAACTCTCTGGTGACATACCCAACGCGGTTTGTACTTTAGGAAATCTCGAGTTTTTGTCTGGTAGTTGCGCAATTGCAGCAGATACAACAATCGAGGACAGCTGGTGGAGCTGTAACTGTTGCACAGTTTGTGATGAAACATAATATCATTCTTAGCAGATGTCATTTCTACCAGACTCTTTCGTATTACTCATGTATCCTACACTTTCACTTCATGAATCGTACGCAGTACCTCAAGATTCGGCTTCAAAAATAATGTCGATATCTTGGCCGATGTGGTACTGCTCGACCAGCCAATTTGAAGCCACGATATGTTCGACTGCCAATAGATATTGTATCACATTGACATCAGCCTCGGGCGGATTGCATTGGATACATTTGAACGATGCACTCCACGACGGGCAAAATGCCATGACATCAAGCGTTGCGCAAAGGCCAGAACCCATCCTCATTTCGAGCACGAGCTAGGGTAAAGCGTGGATGAGTGAGCGGCAGATTTCGGTGGCACTGGGGATTAGGCCAGCAGCCTGGTGACGAGTGGGTATACCATCCATTCTAACACGACGCCCTTCTCTGGATACTTGCCAATCAAGTGACATACAGCTCCAACGCGGCAAAGGCGACGCTGTCATCGACGCCTAACCCAGAAAGTGTTCTATGGATTCTGGAGATGCCTCAATAAGCAAGCAGCAAAACTTCGGAGAACAATAATTAGCTGCGAGAGATATTGGTAGATTGCCGTCATGCCGACGGATTCTGTAAGTTTTTCACTTTTTATTGTTAGAAATATTCAACCATGAACAGCTCCTGTCCCTGATTTATTCCAACACTCTTCAAAGTTGCATCGTTACCAACATGTCCTTGCTCTCCTTCAGATGACATTGCGAATACTCTCCTGGGGAATCGAGTGACCAAGCGCAATGCCTTTGGATCTGCTCCGCAAATGGACGAGGCGTATTGAAACAAATCATGCATGGTAGCCATTTCAACATCGAATCTACGTATTCCTGATATAGTGTCACCAGTAGTGGATCGACCCCGAATTTGAATCTTACAAACTCCTTCTACTTTGTCATAGGCAGGTTCTGGAGCCAAATCAACTGCTGGTTCTGATTTTGTTTCAATGACCGATGACAATACTTCCTTTCGTTGTTTTTGCTGTGTATCCTCAGACAACAATCTACCTTGACCCATCACACTTTGTTTAGACTCTTTACCTTCAACGTGATCCGGCTTAACATTCAAACCAGCCAAGTCATCTTCATCCGGTGGTCCAATGTCAACATTCAAATCAGTATTGACACAACTCACAACGCCAAACTCAGACGGCGAAAGGTTTGACACTATCAAATCAAATGACACACCTCTCCTCCACGTCCGAATCACGTCACCTTTCGATAATGTAGCTCGCGTACGAATCAAACTTTGTTCTAAGACTAACTTGACGTCTTTCAAGTTATAAAAGCCATTCTTGATCGAAGAGGCTGTGGGGGTAAATGTGCAATCACTACCCGCGGGGAGACAGTTTATTGGAGTAATCTCGATAGGTAAGTCAGGGATATCAAACGCTCCATAGGCAAGGTGACCGGGTGTCTTTTCACTCTGTACCTCTGCAGGTGAATCATTTGTTACTTCAATATCCATAGCATCAACATCAGCAAGTGATGATGAAGAAGAAGATGCAGGATCAACTGTACGTTTGATTGGAATTCGATTCTGTCTCTCATTACTCTTCCCCAAAGAATGCAAATTTTGTTGCAGCAAAGAACGTGCTATTGGTTCCGGTAATCCTACACAGCCATCTTCTTGTGTAAACTCTACAACAGTACCGTGTGTGTAGGAGATGTATCTGTGTGATAGTTCGTCCAGATAGGCTTCAACATGAGTAGAAGTTTCATCTGCTTCATTCTCACAATCGCTATCTTCACTCATCATTTCATCATTGCAGTTAGTTACTTCAGCCGATGATATCAATGAATACTGAGTCGTCTTTTCTGATGCGATCACATCTTCTTTGACTTTATCAACAAGTGCCTTCATCTTTTCACTCGCTGGAAAACCAGTATACTCCGGATCCAGCACCCCAATACGAAACGCCAATGGTCTTCCATTGCGACCACTATCCCATGGATCCAAGCCAGAGGCATTATTGTTAGACGTCAGAGTCTCTAAGATACTGGGAGGCAAGGCAATCTTGTCGCCCTCTCCGTGGATAGATGTTGCTTGTAGTTTCCATCCCTGTGCAAATATCGGATTTTTATCAAATATTAGACTTTTGCTTTCGTTTGCAGAAGACACAGAAACACCGCTATTACTTTGCGCAGACCAATTATTTGAGGACGAAGGATCCACATTAGTAGCTCCCAATTTTCTCTCCACTCTTCTCACATATTGTACAACTCTATCGACAATCTTGGCATTCCGCTCACTTTCCAATTTCTTCTCGCGTAGGCGTGCCTCGGCCTTTGCTTTGGCTTCCTGCGCCTCTCGTCTTGCTTTTGATGAGGCGGCACGGGCATTACGAGAAGCGCGTGATCGGGCTAGTGCCGACTTTTGATCGTTGGCAAGGCGCTGGGCGGCTATTTCGAAGTCCATATTGATTGTTTCGGACGGAATGTTTGGTGATGGAATGGATGCATGGAAGCAAATGGAAAAATCGGAAGGTGTCCCTTGGCCCGTGTGGACTCCCAAACTCCCGACCCAGAAAACTTAATGGTACCATCTATGTCATATGTATGTCTACGTCATTGGTCATCGGTGGCTGGCGATTTTTGTTCTATCACCACCGGTTGGTTTGTGGTTTGGTGGTTTGGTGTGGATAAATTGATGGTGTTCTTCTGCTTGGCCATAACTCTAGCTTAGCGTTGAACAATCAATGTACTCAGCAGCATCATGTGGAGCCGCCTACGCCAAATACCAATCAAACATCCTGCAGCATTTGGAGTGGTGATATCTACCTTCAAAACTTCTGCGTCCGATCTTCTGGTACAAACCGTCGTCGAAGGCAAGAAAGACATCAAGGATATCGACTGGAAGCGCAATGCGGCTTTTGCCACCTTTGGATGCTTCTATTTGGGTGGAGTTCAATATGCAATCTACGTTCCACTCTTCGGACGGTTATTTCCTAACGCAGCAGCGTTTGCTGCAAAGCCGATTCGAGAAAAGATAAAGGATGTGAAAGGGCTCACCGCGCTGTGTGGACAGGTATTTCTTGATCAATTCGTTCACCACCCATTCATGTACTTCCCTGTTTTTTACCTTACAAGAGAATTTGTCATGTCAAAGGAGCCAGACTTGATGCGTTGTTTAAATACATACAAACAAAATATGAAAGAGGATCTGGCTGCGTTGTGGAAAGTATGGGTTCCGTCTACGTTCATCAACTTTGCATTCATGCCAATGTGGGCCCGTATTCCTTGGGTTGCAGGTACATCTCTGCTATGGACATGCATCCTGAGTGCCATGAGAGGAGGAGATGTTTCACATGGCGAAGATCTTGAAGCTCCATTTCCTACTGGTGCTACACTTACATTGGTAAAGGAGGGTCTTGATGATATGTTTGCCTCGCCAGTTGATGAGGATAAAGAATTGGCACATTTGTGTATAAGTGGTGCTGGGCCTGATAGAGTTGGTCACGTGGCCAGAATGGCTCGCACTATTGCTGATGCTGGAGGGAATGTAACATATTCAAAGATGATCCGTCTTGGGCAAGAGCACGTATCACTAATGCATGTCTCAATACCGCCCGAAAAGAAAGGAGAATTGATGAACAAACTGCACAATAACGAAGACTTGAAAAGCTTGAATATCCGAGCAAGTCCACTTGTACGTCGCCGCACAGGCACATATCAGAATGCCGTTGCTGGGTTTAAGTTCCATTGTGTTGGTGAAGATAGACCAGGAATGCTTGCTGCCATTGCAGAAGCCATTGCTCGACGAAACATGTCTATTGAAGATGTTCAAACAGAGATTCGACGAGGAAAAGGCAATGGCAAGCGAGACTTTGTCATCAATGCAGAAGTTGTTTCAACAACTCAGATGGACCAAGAAGATCTAGATTCAGTTATTGCTGAATTCAAAAAGCTCAAAGAAGAGTTGAATTTACGAGTCGTTGATATACGGGTGCATATGGAAAAGTAAGCGGAGAATAGGCAGAGATAGTAGTACCATACTGAACATTCTGTAGACGATCAAATCAACTAACTTTCATCGGCTTTTATTTACGGCTGGGCTCTGTAAGTATGGTCCCTACTGTCGAAAACAGAATAGTAGCTCTAGAGAGAGAGAGAATATTATGTCGTGACCTACATTACATCATCATGCCATACACTCTGATAAGTAGATAGAGCGAGGATAGAGAAAAAGGGGAGGACTGGCGATTGGTTGGCGATTAAGCACTCCTTTTTGGAAATAAAATCGAAAATGAACGAAAATCGAAACAAATCCACAACAAATTTTTTAGTTTTTATCTAATTGAGTGACACAATACAAGGAAGATGGCAGATGTATTGTTCTAGCAATAACACCAACTCATTTCACAATGACAGAAGCATCACACCAAGAGACCAACGATGCCTCCTCAGGCACAGAGGACCGTGTCTCTCTGGCGGTTGCAGCAGATGTCGCTCAGATACGGCTAGAAGATAGTCCGCATCAACACTCACCTCATGCAATGGGTCAAGCCACTGCACAACGTCTAAAATCATTACTATCACATATCTCGCCACCTATGACCAAATCATTAGCATCAGAACTGAATGCTCCGATAAAGTCTACATCAGCTCCTTCTTCTGAAAATAAAAATGATAGCATTGTCGTAGAAAAAAACGACGACGGTGATGAAAATATTGATGCATTAGATGGTTCAATGCCTAAAATACCGTCTCAGTCTCAGCAAAATCACACAGAAAATGGCTTCAAAAGGTTCCTTCACCAGGTCGATAACTTCTTTCATCTTCCGGCTAATGCCCGTCACCACCAAGGACATAGATTCAACAGTGTTCTAAATAATGAGACTACAACTCATCATAGTGACATCAATAATGCTTGTGCTGGATGTTCATATCCAGTTTGTACGATTCCATCTACGACTATATGCAATAATAACGAGGAGAAGAAAGATTCGGATCAATCTCTGCTACATGCACAGCAATCACAACAGCAAAAGTCATGGCGTCACTTGCCTTTATTTCACTCATCTCGTAAACTTTCTTCTTTCAAGACAAAGTTCCAAATGCCATTTCATTCAAGCACTGCAGCACAAGAATCTGATCAGGAGCAAAAAGAAAGAGCGTTGCGGCATCAGTATCGTGGAGTACTCTTGTCTGGAACTACGACTTGGGAACAGCACGAGGCAAAAGTAAAGTCAATTTTGCATATATGCGAACTTTACCTGCTTGGGTATGATTTGAAAGAGTACAGTCAGAAGGAAACTGATGGTAACACATCAGAAGATGCTTCACTGCACAATGATGCGATCACTGACAGTAACAACAGAGTTGAACCTGCAACTATATATGAAACAAGAGCTCGACGAACCCTGTATTCAATTGGGTTTGAGTTCAAACTTGATAAGTGCAACGACTGCATTGAAAATAATACTGTTGACGATTGTTGCGAACGGTGCATAACGCGACTTTATTATACACCATCCAACACTGCTATTACAAACGAAAACAGGAGGGAATATATTGCAGATGGTAAAATGTATGACGCGATTGCAGACCTCTGTCAGTCGGCAGCACAAGAAATCATGGCTGAAGCTTGTGATCTTGTGTGGGTTACAGTGTGTGATGGAAAGGGAGGTGGTCTCAGTGCTCGACTTGATGAGCAACCGTCAAACTTGTCTTCGGAGTCCAAGTCCGTTAGAGAATGGCCAAGAGATGACGAGGGAAACATAATTGTGCTTGAGCCTATTCGAGCACTTGTAGGGAGATGCAAGAACGGAAATGGAAATCAGTCAAAGGATACTTTCTTGGTTTCTACAGGGAAAGGCAAAGTCTCGGCTGGCATATTTAGTCGTCAACATTTGCTCACAACTGGCCTGGAACCATCAACTGCGCTTCCCCTATTGCGTGAGGCTCGAAGTCGTGGCATGAATTGTGTAGTGATTGATCCAAATGCAAGAGGTGATCGCGTCGGAATGGATACATTTCAAGTTAGTATCCGTAGCTTATTTCAGCAAGAGTGCTCAGCAGAAGTGGAGAATGCAATCATTCCTGCTGCAAGTGATGGATACATTTACGTTCTGGCACACTCAGCGGCTGGTGGTCAGCTTGTTAGATATCTTCTCGATAAAAATCAAGGGACCCTGCTCCCGAGGATACGTTCAATAACTTTTACGGACTCGACTCACTCAGTCCAGTGGCTCAAAGAACATCCTCACATCTCATCACTAATACAATCATCAAAGGCACTGTACATTAGATCAGCAAATCCTATGCGTGATGATGGATGGGAGAACGCCAAGCCTGGTGACGAATGCGCAAAAGATCGCTTCTGGTCGCATAGATTTGGCCAAATCAAGACAGTTTGGGCCGGTACCACGGATCATTCTCTAACGAACTGGGCTGCGCGTGCTTCAATTTGGGAGCATTTTGATAATAATGCTGGTGATAAAGCAGAAAACTCATCGCATACATATCATAACACAAATTGAATGATATCATACACAAATAATTACTACTAGATTGCCAAAAAAGTTAGTTCACTGCGTCTCGATCACGGGTCAAAATAAACATCGAGCCTTTGTTTCCACGTCCAATCCTCACTTTATCACTAACATATGTAGTCTCTACCCAGCCAGAATCATACGACCCCCCCTTCAACTTCGCCCGAATATCAAAGAGGAAACTAATATCCAATGGTCCAATTTTTGCAGTATCGAAGCCCACGATAGCACGAAGAGGAACATTTGGACTTTGCCTAAAAGGTCCACCAACTATTACGAGGCCCAACCCCGTCTTGATTTCATTTGTAACTCTTTGATTTTCGAGGTCAAAGGTTTGCTTGGCCACGTTGTTGGAAGCATCTACGGCAATCCCTCCACCGCTAACTGCACCTTGCAATCCAGCCTTGCTTGTAGTTATTAGTTCTTCATCGGACACGGCTGTCCACTTTTCATCTGCGTCCACATTATCAATGTCGCTTGGAGCAGTGTACTGAAGGAACCAGTCGCCGGCAATGATTTTTGCTTCGTTAGCATCTGATAATAACGATTGACTTGGCGGGGCCGATGTTTCCAACTTTCGTACCAAGCTGAGTACACGAGCTTGTGTTTCAATATCTGCATTCTTTCCATTTGCTGTGCCTGAGATTTGTTGTAGCAGTACTGCTTCCTCATTGGCCAAGCTGTTGCTTCTATTACCCGCACCGGCTTGGAACGTGGGCGGCTTGAAGATGGTTCCCAAGTTGAATGAATGAGCTGTCGCCAGTAATTGGCAGAACAGGAGGGTTGTTGTTGCTGCTCGGCTCATGATCATGAATGTTATGTCCCGACTGCGACGCTGTTTGGCTCTGCCCTCGGCGGTCCTCTTCTTCAATGGATAGGCGAACTCTTGCCAGCACTCACTAATAGAGATCAGTTAGAATGTGAGTAGGGCCAAGGGAAACCTATCGTAGCGGATATAGTAGTAGGTATCGGACTTTTTGCGTCGCGTCAGCGCGGTCGCGTCTATTTTCATCGGTGACTTGCAAACCTCTCTTGTGAGGGCTAAATCTATTTCTATTTTGTTTGGTAGCTCTTCTTAGATACCTCAACTCAAGGAACAACACATCAGCGACCACACACGTCTATCATATCGCTGTCTATGTTCAAGACTGCATACTGCTGTCCTACTGCTGTCTACTGTCTTATTGTGTCGCCGAGGGCAGAGCCAAACAGCAAACAGCGTGACACTGGGCAGATGAATTACGGAGGAGGAAAATCCGCAGCACAAATCCAACAAGAGATAGACCAAGTACAACGTTCGATCGATCGTCAACGTCAAGCGCTTTTCGTAGCTGTTGCAATTTGCTTCTTTTTTAGTGCACTTGGGCATCTGTTAATAGTGTACATAAAACCGCTGAAAGCTTCAGCGAATCATCTTCTTCAACATTTTCTTCCCAAAATTGTACACCAAGAACTATAAACGAAAATGGAGGATGAAAATAAAAAGAGAAAGCGGGAACGGGACACCGATGACTGTAGCGAAAAGTTGGAGCTTCTTTCGGCATGGTTTTGTCCATACGCTCAGAGAGCTTGGATGGCAATGGAAATTAAATGTCCAGGTCAATTCAAAGTTATTGAAGCATTACAGATCACTTCCCCAAATGGTGTCTATTCAAAAGACTCATTAAGCAGAACCGCTCTTCTAAAGGAGAGCAATCCTTCTGGGCTTGTCCCGACAATTATTGACCGCCGATGCGGCGAACCTGTGTCTGTATATGATAGTTTGATTTGCATCGAGTATATTGACGAAGTATTTTGTGATAATGGGACAAGTCAGCTACTTCCAGGCGGCCCGTTTCAAAGGGCCGAAGCAAGGATGTGGTCAACTAGATTAAACAACGACATTGCCACAACATTTTACGTGCTCCTCTTGAATCAAAACAAACTGGATCAGGATAAAGCTGCAAACACGATGCTCGGTGCCGTGCTAGACTTTTGTCAGAAGTGCAAGGGACCGTTCTTCTTCGGGGATATGCTAAGCATAGTTGATCTTACCATTGCTCCATGGCTTGTTGGTGCCAGAATGGAGGGTGTATTAAAACACTATCGAAATTTTCAGATACCTAAAACACCCGAGTATTCCAAGTATTTTGAGTGGCGAGACAACATGATGAAGCATCCCGCCTTTGTTGCGACGGCGTCGACTGACTTTGATGCGATGACGAGAGTCTACGCTAGATATGCTGACGGGACAGCGTTGATCATGAAGAGCAAAGAAACCTAGAGGATACATATCATAGCTGTGTTTTAATTGCTCATGACCAAAGTTGAAGTATCAACAAACTCATCCTAATTTATCTCGGCGATGCGGTCATATACTCATCCGATCTAGCATTACTTGATTGCCCAACTGCTTGGCTCAATTCAGATCTCATTCATTTTCATTTCAT
>JALLBJ010000335.1:0-28054 GCA_036940105.1 Skeletonema potamos
TGAAAGCATGCATGTAATAAGTAGGTGTATGTAGTGTGTCTGTGCATGCATACATATAATAAGTAGGTGTATGTAAGCTATGAGATTGAAAGCATGCATGTAATAAGTAGGTGTATGTAGTGTGTCTGTGCATGCATACATTCCATAATAAGTAGGTGTATGTAAGCTATATCAAGTACCTCCTCGACAAGGAGGACTGCATCATGTATCTCAAATAAATCTACTTTGGGTTGAGCAAAGAAAGCATCATGGAAGAAGAGGCATTGCCGGTCGACTTCTTTGGAACCGTCAAGGAAAGTAGGCGAGTCCTGTTGGAGATCAGCGATGCCGAATGGGAAAGGAAGACGTGGTACGAGCAAAGAGACCATTGATGCATGGACCTGGGGGTGAGGGATTGTGCTGTACTTGTTCATAGTGAAATACTTTTTGACAGTGGTGGGCTCTTGCCAAAAGGAAGTTCCCCAAAGTGGGCGGTGGCACTGACACTTCAGACAAGGTCCTCCGCCCTCCAAGCGAACTTATATTTTGATATCAGGTTATAAGTGGTAAACGTTTAGTCTTGGCTACGCTGACACAGTAGTACTATTCTCTCCGTTCTGCCTATTTACTGACATGTTGTACGATAGTAAGCGCGTCTCTCTTTTTCATGGGGTGTTGCCCCATCAGCCCCCTGCCTGCGTTTTGCGCGCGCATGTCCTCGTCCGGTCGAGCTGCTGCGTACTAATCCAGTACCCCCGATTTTTGGTCGAACAGTCTCATGGTCGCGCCAAAGTGACGTAATGTTTAGGAGAAAAGAGGTTTTATGGTTTATGGTACCAACCACCCCGCCCGCCGCGCCCAAATTGGACCAGCCCCCCCCCCAACGAAAGGTACTTATCTACGATACCATACCTTACTTTACCTACCATACCCCTTAGAGAAGATATGTACTATGGTTTGATCTGGTTTGATGATGATATCAAAAGTACTACCACCACTCTCATTCCAACACGATGTGGAGGTAAGGGAGCAGCTACAGGAAGTATCAATATAAAACGTACATCTCGTATAATAATAACAGCAACAATGGATGATGCACGTGCCCTACAATCGATAGTTCTCCTAGACCCAGTTGCATCCAAGCACGAACCATCTGGCCCATCACCTGGTGCACAGTACGGAACAGTTATGAACATTGCCACTATCTCCTCAGGATTCGAAAAAGGAGACTTCCTTGTTCGCGAAGAGAAGGGCCAGCGAGTTTACTTTGATTTCTTCGAGGAAGCATTCAATTACATTGCCTACAAGGGCTATATCCGCATGCAGGGCGATGATGAAAAGGATTGGCTGGAAACAATGAACAATGTCCACGCTAGTGTGAAAGGTGGAATGAAATACAATACTGGAACATTGCTAATGGTTCTTTACAAGCCGCTTGCAGCTGCGGGAGAGAGGGGAGACTATGGAATTGATGCCAATGCATAAGGTTACGTTACATTACACTGTTGTTATTTTCTTGCAAAACTTCATCTACCTATTTTCATGGGTGCAGCTTGATCTCCATAAACAGGAGCAACTAAAATTAGGACTATTCCTTTACGCACTCCCCTGATCTGCAAAAAGAAGACATCTCACAACGATCAGTATTCAATATATCTATAATCACTAAAGTTCCTACATGCTGTTCTTACTTGACATTTTCTTCTTTCCCGCACCACTTGCCTTGTGCACTAGCTCCGAAGCAATACCTCCAATTGCCAATAACAATCCTAACCAACCTTGACCAGCAATGGAATGGCCCTTGAATAAGATACTGTATAGCACCGACAGAATCTTCCTTGTGGTAGTCACCGTACTACACACTAACGGGTCAAATCTTGCGACTGTATAAAATATGAAGGACTGACCAATGGCACTGCACAATGAAAACTTCCAAATTAGGCTAAAAACCTCTGGATTGCTCGAACAGTATGTGATTCCTTGGGTAAACTCTCCAAGGGCAAACGAAATCAATAACGCAAAGATCATCATGAAGAGGTTCGTATATGTCATCAAGTCATATGGTTGTGGAGTAATTTGAACCAGTTTCAAATCAGCAAGGAGGCGTTTTTGAACTCCGCCGGTGATACCATCCATGACTAGAGCCAACAGAATGAATAGAACGCCCAATGGCGTAGACTCTGACGTTGAAGACTTCGTCTTACTCATTGAAAGGATAGCCGTGCCTCCAATGATGGCAATAACTTGAAGATAATCTCTAATACCATAAGTTGCCCCACCAAGTAATAAACTTCCAATCATGACAGGTGCCATCTTCCCACTCTTCGCAAGTGTAGCAACAGGGAAACTGAGCCCGTTCGCCAGTGCCAAACTTGTGAATGCTTTCGAACAGACCTGACTAAATCCACTGCTTAAAAATGGTTTTTTGGGTAAATTGGGTGTCCCTCCCCACCACAGTCCCAACCTATTCTTCGAGCGCCTACTAGCACCCAATACAATAAGTGCAATTGTGCCGAATATAACATTTGCAAGTGACTCGATCACTTGTAAATACCAAGCGTGGGTAAATTTTGTTCCATCCTCGGATTCATACCGAAAAACATCCTCTTGTAATGATCCGTAATATAAGAATGAGGCGTAAATCCCGCCTGCTCCAAAGAGGAGTTGCAGAGCTTGGCGTTTTGTGTCATTGTTGGCGGCGGCAGATGATGCAGAAGAGGCGGCATCTAGGGACGATGATGGTCGATCGTGAATAGGAAGCAACGGTACCTTGTCGGCGTCTAAGGTGGCTGATGCACCTTCTCTGGATGATAGTTCAAAAGACATCGTTTTGTTATTGCTTGGTACAATTCAAAGGGATTGATTGAAAGAAGAAGTGTTCACATAATCAATGATGATATGTGATATTTCAGATCATTTATCATTTTTTATGTTTTTTCGAGGGCGCGCGGTAAGTATGGTACCATACCATATGTACGATGGGCCGAACGAGGCGAAGTCGTCAAAATTTCACCGGGGTGTGCAAATCTAGACATTTTCATTTCGGCTTTAACCTTGAAAATGGTCCAACAATGAATAAATTTTCCCCCTTAGCGATTAGCGACCCAAAATAAAAGAAGTCATCTACAATATCTATCCCATTCTGCGCAGAAAATCTAAAATTTGAAAATCTGAAAAATCCAATTCAATTTATCTATCTATCTATTTTAGTGATTGATAGTACAACATAATTGCAATCAGCGTATGTCCAGGCAGGAGTGATATCATCATAGGAGGAGAGTGAAATAACAACACCGCGTTAATCTTCTTCACAATGTCTCGTACTGATGGACGCAAACTTGTCGCAGTTGCAGGCACCGCCATCGTTGGCGCTTTGGGATTCGCAACAATTTATCTCCCATTCGTGGCAGACAGAGGTATGCATGTGGATACACATTCTAACAGTTTCCTACTTCGGACTTTTCTGCACTAAAGACATTTTCATTTTCTACACTCATCAGATAAACTACGTGGACTTTTTGAGGAGGGTGAAGAGTCAATACCCGAAGGAGCAAGACGTGAGATTCAGGCAATAATGAAGGCGGAAAAAGAATCGCAAAAGAGGATGGAGGAAGTTATACAGCAGCAGCAGCAGCATGAGGAAGAGGAACAACACAAACAGAGAGCGTCTCCAGGGAGTATGTGGTCTAGTTTTAGGAGGAAACAATAACTTCACTTGTTGATGATGACAGAAAAAAAGGACTATGTGTTGATACCGTGCTGGCAAACAAAATGCAATCTGCGATGTGGCCAAATTAAAGTGGAGCTTTGTATGAGGTACGGTTGCAGAACGATGAACATTGATCTCTACGTTGTTGCGATTAGCATGGTTTCTTGATAGTGAAAAGAATTGTGTACTTAAAATAGATCAAAAACAACCAAGACCAAGATGCAAGAAGTAAACCAGAAACAAAAATTGGAGATCTCTCCCAAAGTAACTCAATTCAGGTTCCACGCCTCCATCATTGATTGTCCGCCCAATACAATATCAAAGTCTCCTTGAAACGGCGCCATCAATTCTCCCGTATAAGGTCCTACCATCCCATTGAGCAATGGGACTGATCCGGGTGTTTTTTGTGCACTAAGAAAGCCCAAGATGCCAAACATAGCAAGTCTACCATTGTTCAGCTCACTGCGTAGTCTCCTCTCTTTGCTCTCTTTTGACATGTTCTTGTGCAGGTTAAATGGATCATAGAGATTGAATGGCACGGGATGTGGGTTAGCATCAAACGTTGGATACTTGCCAGGAATGCCGCCCTTGCAATAATGATGAAATTCCCCCGGTTGACCCTTTGATGATGAAATCTCCGAGTAGAATTCCAAAAACCCAATAAAAAGAATAATTTGAAGCTTTGCCGCAAAAGGAAGTATATCCCATTGCTCAGGAGGCGACAGTGCCAATGATGGGAACGGAGCGCCATCTAACGTCATGGCCCAAGGAAATTTGTAATTTGACTGCACACAATATCCAACAAATGCAGCCATGGCTACACGGCCATGTTTGATTTCAGCGTGTCTCAAAAACCCTATAGTAAACTCCTCAGATCGTCCGATAAAACGACTGCCACCCAGTCCAAGAGGGTCGAAATAGCCAATCACTGGGTTCAATTTCTTCGCCAGATCTTCAAGATCGGCCTGTAAAGATAATAATATAAACGATTGAAGTGTGAAATGAAAGTTAGTTGCGGTTGGGTTACGTAGCGTAACTCTAGAAGCGTCGTGGTGGCTGACTCAGCATAATGATAATTTGTGCCTACCTTTGTTTCATGAAGCGGAGATGCACGAGATGTAGTGACTCTGTTTGCAGGGGCAGATTGAAACGCATGCGTAGAGGACAACCCCGCTGTAAATAAGAGCAATGCGGATGTCTTCATGTTAGCTGCCCTTAGATTTGAATGATAGCGAGAAGCAAGAAGCAATGCCTAGAGAGAGAGGACGAACTGGAAGACGGCAGTGGTCGGAGGGAATTTTGACTTTTTAAGCGTCGATATCATTCAGCAGCACACCCGAGTCTAATAAGCAGGGTAAGATCGCATCCAAAATCAACACCGCAAACCGTAAAATGAAACAACCGTGAAACGCCGAGCCCGAGCCGTTGCACCAGTAGATGTAATAATAATGTGGACGATTGAACCGATGATCATCTCCAAATAAATGGATGACTTCCTTTCACCATCATTTAAATCATTCCTAAAGGGTCATAAACTGCAAATCAATCAATCTCTAAGCAACATCATGGACGAAAACTCGGACTTCACCCTCGCTCTGAAACCCTTCACTTCGCTTTTCGGCGGCGTCTCAGGAGCATCACTGAATGATGATGATAAGCGTGCAGATGGTGCTGGGCGATCCATCATCTGCTGCTGCGATAACAACTATCTCACTCAAAATAATAAGCGAGCCGCTGTACCTGGCATTATATTCCGGGCGGTAGCTGATAACATCAACAACGCTGTGGTCGTGGAGGCAGTGCAGCTCGTGTCGCCCAGCGGCTTGAACAGTGAAGAGGATGCAGAAAACAAATATAACATCGAGGGTGGAGAAATGAAAATCATCGGGTCTATCTCCCTTTTTGATGGTGATGGCAATTCATCATCGCTGGTATCACGAATGGCATGTTCGGATGACCAACGATTGTTATTAATTGGATCTTCTGATGGTACCCTTCAATGTTTCAACGTGTTATATCAGACGCAGAATGATATTCAAACACATGTACACTTTTCAAAGCGATGGGAAACATCTACAACCAATAATGGACGGCAAGCCAATGTGCAGTTTCCAACGTTGGAATTTCTTCATGACGAGGAAAGGCGACATCAATTTATCGCCGTTACTGAAGAGCTGTTTACTTCTTCTTCCGGCAGTATAATGTTGATGGATGCAGCGTCAGAGAGCCCAATTAATTTATTGCCTCCTACTGGAATTGTTCAAAGTGATGACATGTACATTACTTCTGCGACAACGGCAACAAAAGAGCAACATAATGATGACGATGGAACATTCGTTCTATTGTTTGGTACCAATATTGGCAAACTTGGACTTGCATCCATCTCAACAGCAACAGGAACAACGGAAGTGCAATTCATTCATCACCCATTAGTGGAGGAAGTGGATGATGATGGTGCATGGAAAATTACACATTTAAATTGGTTCGAATCTGAATCTATAGCCATGGGTTTAACACGTGTCATTGTTGATCCAGATTGCGAAGTTGATGACGACGATGAAGATGATCCGTATGAGCACCAGGCAAGTTTTCTTATTGGAACGCAGTTGGATTCATCATCATGGGGGTGGACGGAACTGGGGGATGTCGTGCCATTCTTTTCCATGCCCAAGGGTGGTCGTCACGTCTTCCACACTTCGGCACTAGCTTACAACACATCTACAATGTTATTGGTGGGGTGTAATGTGGGGAGTGATGTCGCCATTCTCGCAAAGCAGGATGATACTTGGAATATTATAGACCTTGAGGAGGGTAGCCAAATGTCTTGTCCGACAGATGAAGACGATGAATTTCTTTTCTTGATGGGTTTGGGAGTAGCTACGCTCCCAATTCCAGGGATGCAACGATGGCATCCATTTCCAACCTTGGCGAGCACTGATGGAAGTATGACGGGGTTTGTACCATGTCATGAGACGCTGGGAGTCGAATTCTTTTCCCGCGAGTTAGACGGTGTCAGAGCCGAAACTGACATGAGCGTTGCCCTTCCCGCATCTTCCCCACTAGCCCCTGCAACAGTTGCTGCTGGAGCCTGCATCCTTGGTGGTCTCGATTTACATTTGGAAAATGACGAATCGTCATCTCTCGGCTCGCTTGATGCTTCGGATGATAGCGATGAAGAGAGTGAACCAGATCAACCATCGACACAGCAAGCCTTTGGCACTGGTTCCGCGCCCTCTTTCAATTTTGCCACTCCGTCTTTCTCCTTCAAAGGTGATTCTTCCGACGCCACTCCCAAACCCACGACGTCAAATGCATTTGGCTCGGCGACAAAAGCTGGTGGCTTCACCTTCGGATCAACTGCCACCTCTTTTGGGTTCGGTTCTCCTTCTGCCCTCGGTGGATCAGCCGCAATATCGACCACCGCAAAGGAACAACCGTCAGCTTCCAAGACAGTTTTTGGATCAGGAAAAACTGCCCCCGTGTTTGGATCTAACACAACATTTACAGGTGGCTTCGGCTCGTTGGCAACGTCAACGAGTGAAAGTATAGGTTTTGGGACAGTGCAAATCAAAAACGCCGAAAATGAGAAACAATCGACGAAACCTGGATCCGGGACAGCCATACCGTTATTTGGGAGTAAAAAAACTAATCCATTTGGAACATTTGTCAATGCAGGTACCACCCTTCCTGCGGTAACAATGGATCCAGGAATGGTCAAGCCTCTGTTCGGTGAGACAAAAAAAGACGAACAAATACCACCAAAAACCAAGACCGAATCATCAGCAGGTGCAGAAGAGGAAAATTCTCTACATACCACTGGCCCCGGCAAGAAGGCTGCACAAGCATTCGACAGCATCCTTGCAGATACTGACGGAAGTGCAACTACATTACCGCTGTCGCAGTTCGAGGCATTAGTCGATGAAGTTGGTGAGGGCTTCCACGGTGACGAGATGGACAAGCAGCTTGACTCAATCGATAAAGATGAGCAGGGTAACATAACACGCCACGCGTTTGTGCGATGGTACTGCAGTTTAGTTGAACGAGATGATGACGAAGATGGCTCATCGCAGGAGAGTGAGATCGCAGAAGAGAAGGGGAAGGCGGAGGAAGCTTTTGACGCCCTTGCGAAGGGATCAAAACAGATTTCTGTCACAGACTTTCCCAAATTGTTGGAATCATTGGGCTCTACGTATTGTGAAGAGGAGCATCGACGCACCATCAGAAAGATCAGCAGTGTTGATGATGCGTCCAGCGACAAAGTGATCACTCGCAAAGCCTTCATTGAGTGGTATATCGACTGGCTCTTTGGAGACGGCGACAGTGATGAAGAGGCAGATGACGAGAGTTCAGCTGGAGATGATAGAGCAGATATTGCTGATGCAGTGAGAGATAATGAGACAGTCAAATCAGAAGGCTGGGGTGGTGTCTTCAAGAAGTCAGAAGAAGGTTCGTGGAAGTGTAGTGTTTGTATGGTGACTAACAATCCATCAGTTTCTGTCTGTGCAGCCTGTGAGACATCGAAGCCAGGCTCAGAAGGAAAGAGCATGGCCGCTGACGCTACTTCATCCAACGCTGCCCCAGCTGCTGGAGGTATTGGTGCTGGTGGATTTTCATTTGTAGCTCCTGCCACATCTAGCGGTATCGGTGCAGGTGGGTTCTCATTTGGTGGAAGTACACCAGCCACTGCTCCTGCGGCTACGGGAACAGGCTTTCTCTTTGCTGCCCCAAAGAAGGAGGAGTCTACCAGTGCAGCATCTGGTGGTTTCTCATCAATTCCGGCAGCTACGACGACAGGCATTAATTTTGCTGCGCCGAAGAAAGAAGTAAATGTTACTTCCACAGCAAGTGCTGCCTTTCCTCCGATGTCAAAAGCTGCTCCAAAGAATCCTTTCGCATGTACTCCTGAAGAATCAGGTTCCGTGTCTTCTTCGGCCTTTCCCCCAATGTCTTCAGTCGCACCTAATAATTCTTTTGCTGTGACGACTGCAAAGACTACAGCTCCCTCGTCTTCCTCAGCGTTTCCTCCAATGTCGAAAACAGCTCCGAAGAGTCCATTTACTGCAGCATCCACAAACTCTCCTGCACCTTCTCTGTCGGCATTTCCTTCCATGTCGAAAACAGTACCAAATAGTCCTTTCGTTACAACATCCTTGACCGTTTCACCAAAGAAGGATGAGAAATTATCCCAGTCATCAAGCTCATTTCCACCAATGTCGGCATCGGCACCGACGAATCCTTTCTCAACAACAATCACAGAAAAGCCGGAAGCAAAATCTGCTGCAGCGTTTCCACCCATGTCTTCGTTGGCTCCTAAACCATTTTCTGGTTTTGGAAGTACGACCACACGTCAAGCTCCCACGACAACAGGCTTTAACTTTGGCAGTTCTACAGCAAAGACTAAAGCACCTGCGCCTTCAAGCTCTGCATTTCCGCCTATGTCTACAGCGCCACCAAAGAGTCCATTTACTACGACAGTTTCTGCACCCACATCTTCATTAGCATTCCCGCCTACGTCAACAGCTGCTCCTAAAAGTCCATTCACTACTACAGCTGCTGCACCCGCCCCCTTGTCCGCATTTCCACCCATGTCCACAACGGCTCCAAAGAATCCTTTCACTGGATTTGGGTCTACATCTACAAGTCAGGTCCCCACGTCAAGCGGCTTCAACTTCGCTGTGCCAAAGAAAGAAGAAAAGATGTCTTCATCGGCAAATGCCGCCTTTCCGCCCATGTCAAATGTGGCTCCAAAGAGTCCGTTTTCTGCACCATCTTCTTCCTCGGCGTTCCCACCGCTGTCAAAAACAGCGCCGAAGAGTCCGTTCGTGACAACAACGGCTACAAAAGCCGAAGCACCAGTTTCCTCTTCGGCATTTCCTCCTATGTCAAAGACAGCTCCTAAGAATCCATTCGTTGCGTCATCCTCGAAAAAAGCCTTCACCAATGCCAAAATTGTTGACTCGAAAAATCCTTTGTGTTATCTTGACATCACAATTGGAGGCAAGAAGGCTGGTCGAATAATTATTGAGTTGCGTGCAGATGTGGTCCCCATCACAGCAGAGAACTTTCGTGCTTTGTGCACTGGAGAAAAGGGATTTGGCTATGCTGGATCGAATTTCCATCGTGTTATTCCTGATTTCATGGCTCAGGGGGGGGATTTTACTAAGGGTGATGGAACTGGTGGAAGATCCATTTACAACAGCACTTTCAGAGACTTTAAGGACGAGAATTTTTCTCTCAAGCACACTGGACCAGGGTAAGATTGTTTCCCTGTCATTTCATGCATAACCTTTGCTGCACTTATCGATTTGGCTGACCTATTCTTTTTCTGCAGTATTCTCTCAATGGCTAACGCAGGACCTAATACGAACAAATCGCAATTCTTTCTGTGTACCAAGCGAGGACCTCTAACTCACTTGGATGGTAAACATGTTGTATTTGGGGCAGTTGTTGATGGAATGGATGTTGTTGAAGCCATAGAAGCGGTGGGATCAAAGCCGACTGGAACGACCAGTGCGTCTGTAACAATTACGGGTTGTGGGCAGCTGCAATCTAGTGATAAAGTTGCCACAAGTGTTTCTAAAACGGATCTCAAATCATCAGCACCAAATAGTAGTGTTCCTCCAAAGAAGACTTATTCTGTCTCATCGGGTTACGAAGCCGAGCTGTGGAGACAAGTAAATCTTTTTTATAAAGCAACATCAGCTGTCAAGGAATGCTCGCGTGGCGCCAGTGTTTGTATTGAAGCAGACCTCGCAACGTCAATTGAAGGAATGGTCTACAAATATCAAGAAAAAATATCGAATACTAGTCGCTCTGAAGAAGAAAATACTGATCTGCAACAACGCTTGGTTCATCTTTTGAGTGTGCAGGATGACCTCGACAAGCAAAGGAAAGAGACTTATACTGCACTCGAAGATCAAACGTCGGAAAATGCCACACAGAACATGGCAAAAAAGGAACCACTTGATGCTGATTCCGAGTGGAAACGCCGCAAAATCGTCTACAAATGCCGTGAAATTCAGAATTTGATATCAATCGTTGATACTCGATTAGCTCTGAATAAAGAGATTTTCTCCATCTTTCATGATAGTATAGAAGACGAACTTGAGTCGGAGAAGAAAGTGTCGCCGACTCTCTCAAAAACCAAGCAATCAGCTACTAGGGCTCTCTTCATGTCTCTAACTAGTGGTTACGAGCATGTCAGGGACTTCGACAGCTTTGTGAAGATATTACTAGAAAAGACGACTACTTTATCTTCGTCATACAAAGCAATTCATGGTAATCCCTCGGGTTCTGCGAAGAAAGTGGGGGTGAGAAGTCGGGGGGCATTCTCGCGACGAACTATATCACCTCTCCCTACAAGTCACCTCACTTCACCACTGATGAAAAAGAGGGACTCATCAGAGGTGCAAAATTCTATCATCAAGCGCAACAATACGTTACGCCAAGCCGCGAGTTTGTTATCCAGCAATGGCAGTTGTTCTTCTAACACCTTTTATCTGCGTGAGAGATTGATAACGCAGAGCTCTGCATCTAATCAAGGCAATATTCCTGACTGGAAGTCAAAGAGCAGAAGTGAACTATTCTCAACTTCAAAATTATCGAAGCCCGATAGAAGTACTCCAAAACCTGCCACCGCAATGCCTGTTGCAAAAGCTCTTTTTGCGTCTCCTCTTGCGGGCACAACGGCTCGTCCAGGATGGAACACTGATGAGCCGCTTCTCAAGGTAGAAATTCCACAAAAGCTGAAGCAAATCGATTCAACTGAGGCCGCAAAAACGGCGCTGGCTGCGTTTGGAACTACCCCAGAGAAACTCGCCCAGGGACGAAACATTATTTATCGGGATGCTGAGGAAGCGTTGGACCCATCGCCGACGAAGAAACTTAGTTCAAGAAAATCAAAGCCATCCGAAGATGTCTCCAGCTCGTCGTCATCCAATGCTGCCTTTCCCTTAATTTCGTCGAAATCTTCTTCGAGTATGCCAAAATCAAATGCAGCATTCCCTCCCATGTCAAAGTGTGCACCCAAACCATTTGCTGCAACGCCCAAGCCAGCAGTTGCGTCTACGTCTGCAGCCTCCCCACCTATGTCTGCAGCTGCACCTAAGAGCCCTTTCGCTTCATCTGGAGAAAAGACATATTCTGACTCCATTGATTACAAGAAAATATTGACCAAATTTTACAAGGAGAACAACCCGGCGAAGTTAGCTGAAATTGATGAAAGTTTGGTCAAATTCGAAGTGAGTTAGTGTGAAATTTCCCATCGATATCCTTTCCCCCTCTACAACACAGTGTGCTGACTATTTTTATACCCTTTGCAGGACAAGGAAGCTGAAATGTTCGTAGCTTTGGCAAAGAAATACAGTAAGCCAAACGCTTTGAACGAAGAGTTTGAAGCTCGTGTGAAAGACGTAGACAAATCTGACTTAAGTGCGCTATTGAAGCTTTATTTGAAGATTTTTAATCCATCACGTGCAGAACAAGCTGAAGACTTGCTCACCAAGTACAAGGGGAGGGAACGCCAACTGTTCAAAGCATTTGCAGCAAAGTGGTATTCATGCGATCCTTTAGACGATTCAAAGAAAACCGATAATGCTCCCAAGTCTACAGTACCTTCTCTACCTACAACTTCTTCATCGGCAACAACATCGGCGCCGGTATCAGCACCTACTGCATCGTTCGGATTCGGAAGCGGTGTCGCTTCTTCTCTTCCTTCTGTTGGGGGGACAAAGCCTTCGTTCGGTTCCTCTGGGACAACAGAGTCAAAACCTCCTACCGGTTTTGGTACAGCTGCACCTAGCCCATTTGGTGCAACGCCTGCTCCCGGCACGGATGCGCTTAAACGTTCTGCAGCACCCAGCCCTTTGGGTGCCGCGCCTGCTCCCGGCACACCCAGCCCTTTTGGTTCAGCGCCCAAAGCCCCTGTGCCCAGCCCTTTTGGTGCAACGCCTGTGCCTGCTTCTAGCTCTCCCTTTGGGTCCAGCTCGGGTAGCAATCCTTTCGGGTCGAAGCCCGCTGTCGCGTCTAGTTCCCCTTTTGGATCAACTTCCAGTTCTAATGCATTTGCTGCATCTAGTTCATCTCCATTTGGTAACTCTAACAGTAGTTCGACTTTTGGACAGGCTGCACCAGGCCCAAGCCCATTTGGTCAAGCTTCTGCAACGAATTCTAAATTCGGTGGTCGCAACCCGCGAGATATGTTGTATGAGTTTTACCAGACCTACAACCCTACAAAGGTGAATGAGGTTGACAAATTATTGTCGAAGTATGCAGGAAACGAAGAGCAATTGTTTACTAACTTGGCCAAAAAGTACAATAAAGATCCTTCTATCTTCGGGATTACTGCGTCTCAAATTCCAAACAATCCCACACCTGTGTTTGGCTCGCCGGCTCCTCTTGGCGGATCTTTGACAAGCACTGCTTTCGGGACAACTTCACCCTTCGGTGGTGCACCGTCCTCTATTGGAAGTGCGTTTGGATCAAGTGCTGGTGGTGGATTTGGAGCATCCGGAGGTGGAGGTTTCGCTGCCGCAGCGAGTGGCAGTACGTTCGGTTCACTTGCAGCTAGTTCTGGAGGAGGATTCGGGGCAGCAGCAGCAGCGCCGTCGACGGGTTTTGGATTCGGAGGAGTTGCACCATCAACTGGATTCGGAGGAGCTTCTCCCTTTGGTAGTGCAACACCTTTCGGTGCACCGAGAAGATGAAAAGATAATAAGTACGCTCTATAGCGATAAGTTAATTCAAGTAGATAACAAACTAATCATATCATTGCTCTGTTTTATGACGGTACATGCAGTCGATTCTTCGACATGGCTGCCAACTTGTTAATAATGTTTGCACCATCATCGCGTAACCCTGAATGTTGGTATTCGTTGGTCACCCACACTTTTACGCCCTCCATTGGACAACCACGTTGGGTAAGTCTCATTGCACACTCGAAATCAACATACATATCATCGTAATAACAAGCAGCTGCCGCACTCGTCTTTTTCTTCTGAACAAGTGCTGTGCGCATATTGGTCTCGTCGAATAGTGGCAACCAATCACTCTTCTCTGCCAAGGCTTCAGACAACAAACGCATGCCATCACTACTCAACTCACTAAAATCACCATGCGCCATGAAAGGAAAGACCATCTCTCCGAAGAATAACGTGGGATTGGAATTGTCTTCCTGAGATGTAACTCGGTAGTCAAATTCAGCATTTGCTTGAACGTGATCTTCGTATGAACGATTCGCTGCCCACTGCGTTGACCCTTCTCCTGATGCATAAATACTCTCATGTAAAAGATAATACAATGGTGCATCGTCAAAGGACTGTTCGTAGTCGATTCTCTTCAAAAAGGCGTTTGATATCTCATCAGAGTTCTCATCTAGAAATGCAGAGCTTATCACAGAGTGCAAATTCGCAAAGCACGTGCCGGGAGATCCGCCCAACGCAAGGCCAATTTGCAAAAATCGTCTTGCCGTTAATGTGCCTCCCGATGGCAATTTGATGGGATCAGCACTGTTTTGATGAGACAGTAACTTTCGCACAATCTTCTTCACCGTCGCAACATCTCCTGGATATTGTTCATAGTATTTCCAACTGCGTTCACGAACACGAAGCCAAAGTCTATCATATACCTCCTTGATCGGTGTATTCATTGGTGCGATGCCACCAGTGAAGTACATCAATTCAGGTGGATTTTGAATCGATGACAGATACGTCATCAAACAGAATCCACCAAAACTTTGACCCAGCGCTCCTCCCCATGGCTTTGGCCCTTTCACTACTGCAGTATCATTACCATCATCGTCGACGGAAGGAAACGGACACGCCAATAACTCTCTAATCCACTCGGCGTCTCTCACAATCGAATCAGCACGAAATGATGAAAGATAGTCGGTTGCCTCCTTCAATGCCTTTTGTTGTCTCGCATGAAGAAGCATCATTCTTGCATCAGCATCTCTCCCAAACTCTTCTCCAACAACTTGTCCTTTTTTGTTGTCGTCTGATAAGAAAAGATCAGGAAATAACTTGATCAATCGTTGTTTACAAATAGCACTACTCTTCCCAGTACCCCGTTGATCCATTAATACAATCCGTTCAAACGACTTGCCATCGGCATTTGTAATCTTCCCATCCAACAGTACCGCAGCCGCCCAAGAACTCGAACTAGATGCCAATGAAAGTCCTGATACGGGTGATGCACATCCGAATCCTGGACCTCCTTGCAGATAGAGCATCATTCGTGATGGATCAATAGATGAATACGATGATTTTTCAGCACCTTCTTTTTGAAAATACAATTCGGCCCGTTGAGATGGTGACAAGTTTGTATTTTGAAGTGCTTGAAAGTGTGATTCGTCTTGAGTATTGGACAGTAGCTCAATGATTGTAAAGTAAACATCGATTGTTGGTTCGTCAAACGCTTCATTGTTAGTTAGGAACGCTCCATCAATTCTATCCACAAGTAAAATGCTGGTAGATGATTGGTCTTTATAATTGCTCATTGCCGCTTTCAAATCTGGATGTGTTAATGGTATAGACACCTTGTGTTCTGTCACCATCATGCGATTGGAATCTCCGCAGGGATGAGCAGCGGGTGGGTGAATGATGCGATGATTCCGATAGCGCATCATCTTATCGGCTAATAGGCGCTTCATGGCTAAACTCAGAGATGACGATGACGACGATGATGGATAGCTATATTTTGGTTCCGTGTTGTGCAACCAGCCCGTGCGGGGTTCCTCGTCTCCGTTTAGGCCGCGAGTACTGCTGCTTTTGAGGCCACTGCTGGAGCTATTACTGGGGAGGAGATTTCGGCGACTGAGACTTGAAGGTGCAGAGAAAGCGACGGAGCGAGTAGTGAACGAGAAGAGAGCAATTAGAGCACGGTGGCGGTGGTAAGAGACCATGGTAAAGTATCGAAAATCTGTTTTTGATGTCTTCAAATCTTTTTTCATCAATTTCCATGCCTGTATCCATAGCAGTACGCCGTATCGTACCCGCCAGAAAAAAGTGTCACTATCGCCGGAGGTTTCAGCTCCACACGAAACACTAACATGAAAATAATCTTAAATTTGGCCATGTTACTTAATGGACGAAAATATGTAGAGACGCCCAAATATAACCATCCCAAACTTTCTTATGTTGTTTAAAGCCGAAGACGCTTTCATTCAAATATGCCAACTTTTACTGCCAAATTAGAGCAAATCAGTCTCACTCTAGGAGTGACGCATGGCCTTCCAGCCACTGATATGAGCACCTATGCAATCACTGCAGCGCAAATATAGTTAGATAAGGTCCCCCAGTGGCTTAATCAAAGGTAATAACATGTGCTAACAAGTTATGGCCAGGAGTTGCGTTTGGGGGGTTGATAAAGAGGTGATAGAACAAAGTGAGTTTTGTGTTAGTTAAGCTTCGTCTTGAGCTTTTATTCGTTTCATATCGTAGCACTTACTGAAATGAAAAAACCAAATTATTGAGTNCGACGCAAACCTAGCAATGCCCCGCGTCCCCATCCCTCATCCCCGGGCCCAAACATGACCCCCCCTACTCTACGACTCCCCCGGGAATCTATGTAGAAACTAAAATAGATAGATAGATAAGTAAGTACCTTGGTACTTCCATACCTATACTTACTTTCTTCCTTGTCTCTCTTCTCACGTACGTATGTACGTATTTGCTTTCGCTGAAGTCTCGCTGGAAACTTTGGTCCTCTATCTAAGTACATATCTACCATATTATGGTACAATATATGAATGTACTTAATTTGCTTGTATCTAGATTGATGACGACCACTGACCAGAAAATACAATAAGCGACCATGATTTCCGCTATGAGAACAAGCGCTGTTCGTGCCGCCGCCAGGCGGCCAATGTCCACCACGGCCGCACCTAAATTGCATAAGGCCAAGGATGCGTGGGGGGAGTTGAAAAAGACCCGCCCTCCTCCTGGTCACGATCATGTAAGCATCAATAATATTTTTTATTATTTTTCAACCGCCGCTCGGCTGGTTGTTGGTGTGGACAAAAAATATAATCATCGGCACTATACGTAGTTGAATTAGAGGCGATATATTTTTACAATTCGTTAGGTGTTCCTTGTTTTCCGATCGATGACAGTCTGTTGGTTGTCTCCTGATAAATAATCTATGATGGGTTAAAGAATGTTATTTTCTTCTTGATGTCGGGGAAAGAATGGCCGCAAACGCTCTTCACTTCATTGTAATACTTCCTATTTTTTCTACGATCATCCTAACTCATTTTTTTGCTGCGCTCAATTTTATTCTTACACAGACTGTCTTTGAGCCACCATACAGTACTCCTGTCATCGCTGCCTTCACAGTCGGTATCATCAGTGCTGGATATGGAATGATGTACTTTGGAATGCGCCACCAACAATACAAGCAGGGATATTGGAAATAAATTAATGTAGCTTGAAGGGGAGGGGGAAATTCATAATGAAGCGTATCGAGGGACCCTGGCTAGTGTGCTGGTAGAAGCACTGATTTCAGTGCTTCAAAGTGTAAGATAGAACCAAGCAGGAAAATTGGATAACTAATCTAAGTGGCTGTTTGGACATTTTGTGTGTACCAACTCCAATTGGTCCAGAGGGGAAACACAACAAGAACAAGCACCCCCAAGTTTCTTTGCTCGATTATCATATTATTTAGCGTTTTCTAACAATCATAGCGGAAACAGCCACGAGTCCAACAGCAGCAGACAAAAATGCCATATTCTTTACAATTTTTTCTGCCTTATTCTTCTTTTCTGGAGCCGTTACTGTCACCCCATCTGCTCTAGCACAAAGGACAGCAGTGGTCATTCCGCAGAACAAACCGTGATCAACTACCCCACAGAGACCTTTCAAATCTGCAGCCATTTGGGGCACATTCTTAATCAATTCAGTGAAATGTAGATCAACAATGTAGTTTCCATTGTCAGTTACAGCAATTCCATCACCATCCACCTTATTGTTGGAGCAAGAACCCATGCGGAGCACTGGTTTGCATCCAGCACAAGATGGGAGTGCAGCAATCGTGCGTATTGTGTGCTCATGGCAGAAAGGTGTGATCTCAACGGGTATAGGAAATGTCGGTCCAAGTCCATCACAAAGCTTAGATTCGTCCACGATAACAATGAACTTGTCAGCAGCCAATTCAACCATCTTCTCCCTCAACAAGGCGCCTCCACCTCCCTTCACAAGGTTGAAATCGGGGTCAACATTATCAGCGCCATCAATAGCCACATCAAGTTTCGAATGGGTATCGAGCGTTACAAGAGGAATACCTAGACTCTCGGCTTGTTCTTTCGTCCTGATGGATGTTGGGATGGCGACTATGTCCTTCAATTCACCAGACTTCAGCTTTTGTCCTAGGCGCTCAACAGCATAGTAGGCAGTTGATCCGGTGCCGAGACCGACTACCATACCAGATGAGACATAGTCATCGACAGACTTGTATCCGGTCTGCTTTTTCAACTCTTCTTGCGATGTCATTATTATTTTAGTGCAGGTAGTGTTCTATATTCTAGCCAACAATCAAAATCACAACATTATGATGTTTTTATCGGATAAGTATCTATGTACAATAGGTAGAAGTACCATATCTAAGTTTATGTTGTGCTTGTGCGAGTGAGCGGCTTGAGGCGGGAGAGGGGCTTGACCTGGGCTCATGAAAGCCAAGCCACACAGCTTGTGAGATGGCTGTCGTTCTATCTTAATTCTCTCTTTATTGATGTCAACAATTTCATTTATCTACCTCCATCCTCAATCGACTCAGTCAACAGTTCCAAAAGCCTGTCAAAACCAATGGCATGCCACATTTGCTGCCAGTTATTGTCAATCTTAGGTTCGTCTACACCTCTCCTAGCAACAGTGTGCATTTGCTCTGGAGCTGCACCGTAAGGATACATACCTGCAGCTTTAGCGCGCTGGTGCATGGCAGTCAATTCTTCATCTGTCATTACAGGGTTACGACTCATGAAGTTGATTCCCTCAAACACCCTAACACCACCGCGTTCTAGGCACTGAAATTGGATAGCTTCAGTGTACTCTCCAGTCACTGGATCCTTCTTCACGTCCACAATGTAGTTGGGAAATTCCACACCAAAACCCTTCTCACGGAGGATACCCGGCGGATCGTTTGGGTCAACTCTCCCGAACAAAAAGTAGTGAGCTCCATTGGCTACAGGAGATTTGTCCCAAGACAATTTAGCAGAGTCCGGTGCTGGTCCCTTCACTCCGAAGTCATCAATCCAACCCTGTCGATCAGGCGTCAGCTTGATATCAAGTGTAGTGTCGTAAACTTCCTTGAATTGCGTCCAGTCATGAAACTTTTGCTCGTACCACTTCCCTTGATATTTGTCCAAGTCAAAATTGTCCATACTTGGCTGGTGTACATCTTCATACGCTGGACATCCTTTCACAGCTTGCCCCTGATAACTATCATTCAGCTGAAGGTTAAAATCGCCAAGACCTGCTTGTCCGTCCAAACCAGATCCAACATAAGTAAGGAAGGCTGACAATGCAGCCACGTTGAGAGCGTTCCTGAACTCCTTCGAGAGAGCAGTTAAACCGATGAAGAGTATATTTGCCATCAAGAACGACGCCGGTACAAGGTCAAGAACCAATGGTCCTGGGCTGCCACTTTTGGTTAGAACGGAATGAAGGATTGTTTAATTATAAATGTAGTAGTTCAGATAAGTGAAAGCATACATGAGCACACGACTTACTGCAGTACATCGCTGATCCATAATATAGGTTGCAACAATGGATGGCCAACAGCAAAAAATACCCAAAAGTTAAAGGCATCATAGAAATCCTTCGGGTCTGCGACGTTTTCTTTCATAATTGATAAGTTCGTGAAGAATTCGGACCATGCTGGTGCATGCATCGCAATGCCAACTGCACCGCATGCTGCCGCAGCAAGGCTCAGCGAACCTTCAGAGATATTAAGGTTCGACAAAAAGTTACCCGAGGAAGATGAGGAAGATGATGCAACTACCTTTTCTACAAGTTCAACAAAGGCATCGGCATACTCCGCGTTTGTTTGTTCACTAACTATCGGTGCTGCAGGGTTGAACGTTAGTTTCATGGACCCGTCAACTGTAATCGTGGACACGGAATACAAACATCCTGAGCGACTGTGCGGGGTTCCATAAAAGACATCCAATACTTTATATTTGCCATGCTTGATCTACACATTCGTGATAGCCATGTTGAGTAAGTACTTTTGAATGTATGACAATTTTCAAAAACATACACGCACCTTAATGTTTCCGCGTTCATTAGTATCATCTCTCTGTACAGCTGCTTGTCTCTCATACACCCCATTGTTGGAAACACCTGCGCTGTATGCGCGACCTTGTGAGTCTTTGCTCCTCGCCGTCAAGTCAACGAGATTGTTCAAATCGCTCACTGTCATTGCAAAATCAAATACTCTTACTGCGTGGACAGGACCATCAGATTGGATGAACTTATTAGTTTGCATCCTTCCCTCTCTTGCGAGAGCCCAAAACAGCTTTTGGCTTTCACTCGAATCTGGATTTGAGCGCACTGATTCCCCAGAGCGGTCTTGTATGGGGCCCAGCATAAGATCATTGCTTCCTGCCATACAAGCCACGGTGGCACAACTGTCAAGTTGTGAACCAAATCTTCTCATGTCCAGCGATTGTAGCACTTTGTAGTTCCTCTTCGTTCCAGCCTTGGCATCACCTCCATCAATGAAATCGGATGAAGTAAGTGCTGCCGCGGCAGTAAGTGCATTGGTAATTGTAACCCCATGAAAACGACAAGCTTCAAGCAGAGCTTCAGTGGTCTCTTTTGGCAGTGTTCTGAATTGCAATACTGTCTTGCGCTCAGAACTAGCCTGATTTTCTCCTCCTGCACTTTGACCCATTATGGTCGTAATTGCTGATAATGTACTATCTCCTGCTTTTTCGGAATCGGGCAAGATGACAGGATTGCGGAAACCCTCGGCAGCTTTGTCCGCAACGTATTTAAGCGTTGACGGAGAAATTCCTGCAGTTTGAACATCAGACCAACGGTTCTCCATTCCAAGCACTGAATCTTCCATCGCCATAGGCATTTCCTGTGAGACAGCTTTGTTGGTTATTGCCCCATTTTCTTCGATAGAAGCTACATCAGCAATCATTTGATCCATTAGCATATTGACAGAACCTTGGTCTGAAATAGCATGGTTGGATGCAAACACCAGCGCACACTGGCCATCGCCATTGTTTAATCTGTGCAAAGTCAACCTCCACAATGGTCCCTTACTCGCCTTCTTGTGCCACGATCCATCATCAATATCTGTTGAGAAATTGTTTTGCCAGCTTTTTGCTAATGCATTAATATCGGTCCCATTAACGTCTACCACACGGAGCACATCTTTACTTGTAAATGTCTTTTCATTCGGCGCAACAAAGGTGCAAGGATTGGGTTCTCCCTTGCGCACCATCTGTAACAAATCAATGCGTTCATCGGGTTCTCCGTCACCCTCAACATGACAGCGTAACAGTGGATGCGTGTCCATCGCCATCTCAATAGCTTGTGACAAAGCCTCAATGGAGGGAGTCGCAGACAGAAGTGTTACCGACACATGTGACATACTAGGAAATGGATCTTCACCCTTATCCAGCTTTGGTCGATACTGACGGGGTAACATGAGCAATTCTTGGGAGCCCAGTGTACGTTTTGATGATGACGCAACATTAATTGTAGATTGCAAAACATCTGTAGATGCAGGTGTCGTTGTTGAGGCAAGCTGCGTAGGTGATACAGGAATTTTTGGGCGAGGGACAACAGAAAATGCTTCGATGCCCAGAATAAACCATGGCACAATGGCCAAGGTAGTAGTGGTAACATGCGTCTTCATTGCGGGCGAGATAATAACATAATTTTATTATGTTGTGATGAGTGGAAGTTGGAAGTGTCGAGAGAAAGATCTCGCGGCTCTCAGATGCACGTGGTAAAAGGGACTCCTCTTCCAAGCCAATGATCTTCCTGCGTTCAGTGCGCGGTACGATGACGATGGGCATGCACAAGAGATGGTAAGTCAAAGTACATAGTACAGCATGTTAAGGACGATTTGGTATTACAACGATTCCTTTATTGCAAAAGAGCTGTGTTGCGTAATGTGAAAAAACAAAACAAAAATCGGAGTAGGAGCACGTCAATGATTAGTCTATTTCACAACAACGCTCGTCACGTACGATTCTTCATAGATCCCAACCAATCATCCCTCCCTCCTTTTATTTAAAGTTAAATGCATCCACCAATCAAGCCATGCATACCAGTGACACTGACACACAATCACATATCTTTATCTCAACAAGGCCATGACAGAGACACAAATCTCTGAATGCGACCCTAAATCATTCAAAGATAATACAAGATGTGCACGTTCAGTTCCCCACCTAGCTTGTTGGATGTATTAAATGCATTTACACCTTCTTCCCCTTCCTATGCTTATCACACTGACTCGCACCAAAAACGCCCTTGTCCTTCTTCTTATGATTCTTCTTCAAGTCCCTTAGATAATCTTCGTTCGAAGCTTGTATTTCCATCCCTTTATGATAATGTGTTGTTCACATCAAGTGAATATGAGCGGGACTACAATAAATATCATGTTGCACTGCAACGAAGTAGAATTGTACAATTTTTATGTTGCACTTACCACAATCTTTGCAAGTGAAAGTGTGACTATACATGAATCCCCCCGCCTTGGTGCATTTTCCCGTTTTCCATCCCGGACAACGATCTCCGACGGCAATATCTTTTCTGTATATTTTATCGCAATAATAAAGAGATTGAGAGCGTGTGCATGCCGAGATAAAGATGATGAGAATTTCACGCAAAATGGTACCCCATCAGACTTGACACGAGCACGAGTGTCTGAGCTAAGAAACATTTAACAATTTTCGTAACTTACAGTGCGTCGTCGATGTGTTTGCCTCATCCAGCCCACGTGGCCTTACCGCAGGATTTACATTCGTCTTTCCAACACATGCTATGATTTGGTGGTCTTTGTTCCCGAGTGCCTGTGCTGTGCTGCCGAAAGCGAAGCCTATCTCAAATGAGGCTGTCAAAGTCTTCTGCTATTGATACACTTTTCTCCACCGAGATGATACAACGTGCGATGCGCTTTCCCGAAATCAGAAATAATAGGATAAGGACGAAATACCCCCCAAACTTCGCTACCCCCCCCTCAGATCTCAGCCTAGCTCTAAATTTTTATACCCCCCTCCGCTCCTCCAAGATAGGAAAATATACGTCGTTCAACTTTAGACTTAAAATTTTTACACCTCCCGGGGGGTATTTCGTCTATTTCCCCACAGATAGATGATAGGCCAAGACAAGCCTCTGATCTGACTGATGAAAAGCCCACTCTGCGAGAATTGTGAGTGCCGGAGAAAAGAATTGGCATGGGGGGGGGAGTTGTGCTCTACCTAGACACTATCAACAAAGGTCTTCATATCACCCAAATCAACGCACGAAGGTTGCTATTGTTACCATCACGCGGAGGCAGGGTTTATTGTACCTCGCGGCGATCCCTCCGTGCTCTAGTTCTGTCCGAGGTGCTCTCTCTGAGATGATGTCGAGATTGACGATTGCAACACTTCTACTTTCGTTCTTTGCGTCAGCCGATGTCGCTGGTGCGAATGACGCACATATATTGGGCGATACGGATGCACCAAAAATAACTGGCCTCAGGGGTATGAATAGTATCCGTGCACACTACACCACCAACCACGATATCGACATCACGACACAAGAAGATATGCAGCACTTCTTTTTGCCAGAACAAACATCCCTTCGATCTTTGAGGAAAGAATCCGATGATGCGCCAGTTCGGTTTCTTCAACCAGATGACGACAATATTATCATCCTATCGCAGCCATTATCATTTCAAATAACCATGTCAGTGATCCTTGGCCTAATCGCCACAAGTCAGATTGCATTGTTCATGGCATTCTATCTCAATCAATCCAAACGTGTCTTGGAATTCGCTCAACCACTTTACGTATGTATGTTCATTGCATCCGGACTTATCACCACATGCGCATGTTATTTGTACCTATACATCACGAATGTGGGATGCATTATACGAGAACCACTTATCTTCATTTCATTGTCGCTTATGGGTGCCATCATTGCCGGGAGGGCATGGCGGATTAGTACATTAATGAGTAACCCATTAACGAATGCGGGAAGAGGGGGAGATAAGGAGAAAAATGGTTCGGCACGTGTGGAACGAAGGCGACGATTTGTTATGATGGCAATAAGTGCATTGAGTGGATGTGACTACAGTGCCCTCAATCTACCCACTAGAGGAGCTCATTCTGGTGGTCGACCATTGCGAGTGCAAATCAACTTCATGCAAATGATGAAGGCAATACTTCTGTTGTGTATTCCTCAGATTATTCTGCAAGTGATTGTTATGGGCGTGCCTGCGTTGCGATATACAAAAACTTTATCGTCATCATCAATTTCATACTCTGAGACGTTTACGAGGACGATGGGTCAGTATCAATGTCAAAGCTCAACCGCTGCATCGTGGGCTGTATACACCGTCAGTGTATTATTGGTTTTACTACCATTTTATTGCGCATATCTGCTCAACATCCGTCCACAAGTTGAAATGGAAAAACTGCCACAGATTATTGATGAACGTCTCAAGATTTGGTTCACATTTATGGCAGTTGCTCGGTTAGTTTTGACGAATGTACCAATTATTGGCATGACTTACTACTATCAATGCCCAGCTATCAGAGCCTACGCCGCAATTGTTACAGTTGTTGGATTGCCTTTTTTCTTAAACTATTATGTCGCATACATCAAGCTTGGTGCGTTGAAATCCAAGAAAATGCCTCAAGTTGGAGGAGTATCTACCTTTTCATCTTATACAAGTGATGGTGACGGTAATGTCACGGGGAGAGGTTCGGCAGCATACGCAGTCAAAATGGCAGAAATGTACTCCAAGATTGGTAGGACAGAAGAGACATTAGAACTCATTGATGAAACACTGGATGTCTGGAAGGGAAAAGAAAACAGTGGTGGGGTGCTGGTATTGGGTGAGCAACGTCGTCAAAGAGAGACTGTAGGGGCTGGATTCACGAAGCAAGATCTGGAAAAACTCGGCCCCGAGGAACTTGAAATGATACTTCAGCTACTGATCATTAAAGGTGATGCGCTTATGAAGTTGCATGGCTTCGCGGCATTCCCCCTGTCTGCCGAGTTGAATATCAATGCGATGCGAATTTTTGAGAATTGTCCCGCGTCGAAAAAGATCAAGGACATTTCGATCATGTAAGTTCTTGGATAGTTTTATTTTTGTATTGTATCTTCAAGTCAGCGGCATTTTCTAACGTTTTGTACCATTCATTATCTTTTCTGCAGGTTCCCAATCTACAACCGAGTTAGTATCCAGCTGAAAGGGGGAGTGATTAATCAGGTGAGACATTACACCTTTATAACATATTAGTTCTCACTCCATCTCTTGTACGAATCTTTCCTCACTCGCCCTACTCGATCGATCAGGATGACTCTTGCAATCTTGAAAGAGATCTATACAGTAGATTCTACCACGAGTCCCAAGTTCAGTCTTTTCACTTGGTGAGATCATTGGGTGCTCTTGCTGAATGGTACGGTAGAATTGGAGCAGTTGACAAGGCCTTCAAATATTTCAACACCATGACCAGTATCTACATGCCAAATGAACATGCTCCGTTGATATACGAGCATTACTCTGTCAACAGGTGTGCTATTACGTATGCAGTGAGTGCTCTCTGGTATCTTCAGAAGGGACAGCCTAAGCAAGCGATTCAAAGATGTGACCAAGTCATTAATGAAATACTGCCCTCTTATGATAAAAAGGACTTGGTTGGATTGTATCACATATTTTGGCCTATCATTAGGGTATTGAAATGGAATGGTGAAGTCGATAAGGCAAGGGAATTCTATACTAAATGGGCACCAGATGGCATTGAGAGCCATTTTTCTGTGGGCCCACTTCACAAACCAATGTGTCTGTTGCTCAAAATATGTGATGGAAATCCAGATGGTGACTACGAAACAGATGATATGGCAGCAGATATTGACATGATACTTGAATTCGATGCACCAGATATGACGGACCTTAACTTCATTACCGACGGGTGAGTTTTACTGTGTCTGTTCATTTTGTCATGTATACATTGAGACTTACATCTCACCAAACTTGCCCCAATCTCTGCAGTTGGTCAGTAAAGTCAATGGCAGCCGAGCTTTGCCTCCATCTCGCCAGACGGTTAGAAGCAGGGAGTATAGCACGACGAAATCTCATCGATAGAGGCATACAGATGTCGACGATGGCAAACGAGCGAAACACCACAGCGGAAGGTTTGATCAAACACATCATGGCACATGACGCCCACAAAGGGATAGACGATAGGTTACTAGCTTTGAGGAAGGAAGATAATGCGGTGGACGTAGGTGTTATATATGATAAAGTCGAAGTGACGCAAGCATCACACACTGGTTCGCTTGCTGGTTTAGCTATCAATTCCAACGGGGCAAAGAGTAATTATGTGTCATTTGATTTTGCGAGTAAGTTTACTGTGAAGGGGAGTAGCGGGGTGGATCGCTCATCGAACTCAGCGACATCAGGAATACTGAAGAAAAGCTCGAAAAGTTCGCATGCGTCAAATGATAGCACTGGGTCAACAAGCAAAAATTTCTTTTCCTCGCGTACATCTAGGAACTCACTCTCTAAAAGGCAATCTGATTGTGAAAGTATAGCCGAACTTGCCCCTGAAAGTTTGGCTGAAGTTGCCTAACACCATGCATGAGCTAATGGTTTGGTGGATGGTGATGTCTCGTGATATTTGCAGAATCCCTAAATGTAATTCATTGTTATTCTTTTGATCTTCTGCGAATATATGCAGTGTCTTTGCTCCTCGGGTTTGGTCATGCGTACAGTTCCAAACCCACAACGACTGATACTATGAGTCGATTATCTACTCCTGTTGTACAGAGTCTAGTCTGATTCGCAATCAACCACAGGTGCATATCGAAGAAAGCCGAGCCAGGAGGAGAGCTAAAAGCTCACATACTTCATCCCCTACCGAGGTTCCTCGCCACCCAAACAAACAAGGAAAGTTGAAATTGTATATGAAGATGTTATCACATTTTACAAGAGGAGCGCTAGACACCACCGCTAGCTATCTTTTTGAGTAGTAATTAATTGACCCACCCAGCACTCACACCCCACCTGGCATCACACCAGAAGCCTCTAGTGGCCCACTGGACATGGTTTCCATTCTACCAAAAAATCCTGACCTGCATGCTAGCCTGCTAAGCCCCCCACTGAGTTACCATCCCAGCTTTCTACTTAACCTTGCTTGATTGCCTTCGAGGAACATAAATAATATGCTACACAACCCACAACCCACAACCCACAACATCACGTACATTTCAGGTCAAGCCGGAGAGGGGGGCAACGTTTTTGTGCTGTGGGGTGCAAATCTGGAGATCACGGGTGGTGTAAATCTGGTCACGAAGTGCAAATCTGTAGACGACGGAATTAGTATGAAGTCAAGAGCTATCCATCACACATGTTGGTTGACTTCGTCACACTCATCACTCATCACCCATCATTCATCATTCACCACCAACAAAACAAGTTACGAGTCACCACTATCACTGAACAATAGCCTGCACAACTGGCTTGAAAACGACGTGTTTCATCGAATAGCCGCCCAAGACGTATTCGTGCAACTTAATCACCGATCTTCTCACGATGATGCGATTTTATATGAATTCCAACAAACTAAGCTCAATGACAGACATACCATCACAATCACGGGCGCACCTGAAGAAAATCTCAATCCAGGTTTGGCAATATCAAAGTTTTGTCGTATGGCAGAACAACACCCATCGTCACATCCTAATGGGGAAAATTTGCTATTATGGTTGGAAAAAGATTGGGTCATAATTGATAATGCGAAGAAACTCCGGTTGGAAAAAATATTCCAAAGTGCGGTTTCATTATCGCAACGAGGTGTCCCCTACATAGGTCTTAGGGCTGATCTGGGAGAGGCTGAAGAAAGTAGAATGTGGAACTGTCCAGCCGAGGGTGTCCCGTGGCGTTGCACCACCGCTCATCAACATCGGTGGTTGAATTTGCCTTCCCTCATTGACTGTAAGTGGTTCCTGAGATATCTAGAACCCTTTGCGCTTATGACAATGACTGATCCAATTATGTGGTGTGGTCGAAAAGATGGCTACTGTGACTGGGAGAAGGCAGGGCAGGATGGACGGATAGCGTGGACGAACTCTCAGTGGGTCATGGCCTTCATAACTAGAGGAGATGACCCACTGAGAGTTCGTCCACGCTATC
>JALLBJ010000336.1:0-27384 GCA_036940105.1 Skeletonema potamos
TGCCCATTCTGTCGGCACCCGACACCAAAAACGGATGCAGAAATTGATATTCTTTCGATGAAGAGAGCGATGGCGAACGACCCATCGGCACTACAAGACATGGGCATGAATCGCTTCGACGAAGGGGACTATGAGGGTGCGTTTGAATATTGGACAAAGGCAGCCGAATTGGGGGATGCACATGCACATTTTCTACTATCAGTCATGTATCATGGAGGAATTGGTGTTGAGAAGGACGAGAAGAAAGAATTGCACCATTTGGAAGAGGCTGCCATCGCCGGTCATCCGTCCGCTAGACACAATCTTGGATGTTATGAGTGGAAAAATGAAAGGTTCGACAGAGCAGTGAAACATTTCATAATTGCCGCCAATCATGGATATGATGATTCAATAAAAGGACTAACGGAGTGTTACGCAAATGGACATGTCAGCAAAGAAGACTTTGCCGCTGCTTTACGTGCACATCAGGCTGCCGTGGATGCCACAAAAAGTCCCCAGAGGGAGGCAGCAGAGAAAAAAAGGAGAGAAGCATAGGTATAAATCGATTTCCTACGTGTCGTTGGCACTCACACATGCATCAAATGAAATGTCCTCTTGATCTTGAGGGGAGGAGGGAGGAACAGCCCTACCTCCTGAAGATTAAGAGGGTTACTCTGTCTTTTGAGGGGGTCTCTACACTACACTGCTCTATTGTTATCGTTCTGCGACAGCATGTCATCCATCTACTCAGGAAACCACTCACGGTAGTAATTCCCAGGATGGAAAGTAATATGACCTAATATCGCAAAATTTAGATAGATTAAAAATCACACGAGTAAAAATTTGCTGTAGTTGCGGCTTGTTGGTGATGATGACTATCGCCACTGCCATCGCTGACTTTTACGGGATGGTAGCGGCATGTTCATGGGAGTGGTTATTACATATATTGGTTGGCATATTGTTTGCGTTTGACAATGATAGCAGATGGTAGGTGGTAGCGCAACGGATGTCACATCGTGCATTAATTTTTGGAGTAGGTAGAATCGGGCTTACCAATAACGACCCCGACAACCGGGCCAGCTACAGAGAACAGCGAAGCTAATACCGATACCGACGTCGTTTACTTGCTTTGTCACCTCTGAAGACGACTGTAGTAATGAATTATTAACCTTGGGGTTATTTTTGAATTTCTCCCGGGGTCATTATCAGTTCAGACGGGGGGTATCGTTTTGTATGTGTCTTGATTTTATGTTGATGATTTGGGCTGTCACTGGTGGTTGGTGGTCACTGGTCACATCATACATACGTATATATCATCGTCAAGACCCCAATTTCTGAAATAATGGTCTGGACCTGGACTCTTTACTTGCGTTACATAGAGTATCTGGAGAGTGACACTGACAGATGGGAATATTATGGGAGAACGATATGGATAAATTTTGTATTCTTCTTAAATGGACATGGTAGATGGAGTAATAGCCAGCTTTAAGAATCCAACCCTTACCCGAAGTCATCTTGTTACTATTCACTTGTGATATCATTTCCCTTTTTGTTTATGATCATTGTTTTTATGGTGTATGGTAGCTGCATTGGTGTTGCGAAGTTTTAGCATGCAATAGATTGATTGTTTGTCCAGTTTCGTCACTTCAAATTGAGCTTGTCTGACATTGAATGGAACATAAGTAGACATGGAGCAAAATGGGAAACATTTCAACAACAAACATGCAACATCTTAAGTATATATTTTTAAGGGCTCATCGAGTTCTTCTCATTCAATTCTTTCATTTCTCTTGCCTTGGCAAGTAGTTCATCGACTTTCGCCTTGTCTTGGTTTGCTTTTGCTAAAGCATCTTGATACTTTTGACCTTGTCCCTTCAACTTCCTTGCATCCTCGAAGCTCTGCAAGACAACCGGTGCCAAGGACTTTGCTTCGAGCAAATATTCCCTCTCAGCTTCCTTGTAATCACTCTTCTTGGACACGGGAGCGGCTGCAAGAGTGGTCGATTGAACCGAAGGAGAGAGATTGTCCAAATAGCCACCCCACTTCTTGTCCTTATAACCAGCCCATCCTGACATTGGACCTGCACTTGGCTTTTGATTCACCGCAGCAGAAGATTGACTCGATGGGGGTGTAGTATCAGTTCGCTTGGTTCTGGCACTGAATCCAAAGCCGATTTCCTGTCCTTGCGTGAAGGGCAGCGAAGCTTGAGCTGGGGTTGATATGGGCGCGGCGATGGCACTAACAAGAGTGTCTTTTTGGTTTAACAAAGCAGCAGTGGCAGACTTGGTTTGATTCAGCTGGGCATCTTTCTGGCTCAGCTCATTTTTGATCCTCTTCACCATTTCAGAAATATCATCGACTTCACCTCCCTGCTTCTGTGAAACTTGACTAAATAATGTATTGAGGGCAGCCTGGGATTGCTCCTTCCATTGCTTCAGTTGGTTCAATTCCATCAAAATGCGTTCTTTCTCCGATGATGAGGAGTTCAATTGTGATTGAAGTCGGTTGAGCAAGGCAGATTTGTCGCTCAATTCCGTCCGCAGGCTCTCTATCTTGACATTTTTGGAGTCATCGGATTGTTTCATCGCTTGGAACTGCTTGGTTAATCGCTCAATCTCATGCTCACTTCTCTCTAGACTTTGCGAACGTTCTTTGAGCATCGTCTCCGTGGAATGACGGACAGTTTGAAGGCCGACAACTTCACCCTGCAACTTCTTATTAGATGCCATCGATGCATCCAATTTAGTCTGCAGGTCAGCAATCACATTTGATCGGGCATTCAAATCCTGTTGAAGAGAAGATATTTCCTTTTGCAAGTTTTGCTTCAGCCGTTCAAGTTCCACCTCATGAGCAGCCTTATTCCTCTGTAGCTCCTTCTCGAAAGCGACATTCATCGATTCAATCTTATTCTTATTCTCCTCAAACGCCTTTTCGTTCTGTCTGCGCGCCTGCTCTAGCTTGGCTTCCATATCAGCAAGTGTTTTCAACCTTTCACTTGTTGTGCTTTGCATTTTAGAGAGTTCAGTTTCCTTGGCTTTGAGCTCATCCTTCAACTTCAGGATGGACTCGGTGCTCTTTGACTGCTCCGATGAGAGCAGGCTCTTCAACTTTTGTACTTCGTCTCCAGAAGATTTGTTTTCCTTTTCGTACTGAGCTTTCAGGGCGTCCGCCTTTTCTTTTAGTTGATTGAAATCCACAACACTCTTCTCTACCAAGCCATTCAACTTCTTTTCAATTTCTTGCAGACGAGCGACCTTTCAACGAGAGTTCGAACAAAATCAATTAGGTATGACCGCATGAAAAAATACACAGACAACTTAAGTGAGATGCGCTTACCTCAGGAACGAGAACAGCAATATCAATATTCGCCTTGTCTAAGCTGTTCTGAAGATCACCAACTTGCGCATCCTTGGCTTTAAGCTCCCTTTCCAATTGCACTCTTTCTATCTCGGCAGTCTTCTTCCACTGTGTCAACTCCGAAATCTCCCTCTCGTTCGTGTCACGTTCTTTTGTTACACGATCCAGCTGTCCCTTCAATTGAGAAATTTCCTGATTCATCGACTCAATCGTCTTATTCAGTTTCAGAATCTCATTACTCTTATCTTGTGCTCTCTGTCTCATGCTCTTCAACTCTTCCTCTGCATTCTTCTTCCATTGAGTTAGGGCGTCGAGTTCGAATTTGAGTTTCTTCTCAACATCTTTGTTGGTATCGAGCTTCAACTGCAAGGTGTAGATTCGCTGGGAGTTCTGGGAGATTTTATTGTTCAGCTCCTCCTCGCGTGCCTTCACATCCTCCTTCAGCTTGCGAAGAACAGTTGGATCGTAAACGCCTTCGAAACTGTCAAGCACCATTTCAAGCTTTTGACTCTCAGACATGGTAGAATCAAACTTATTCAACTCACGCGTTGCAATTTCAGCCTTTTGCTGCAGACGAATCATTTCGGCCCTTGCCTCTTCCAACTCTTTAAGGTGTTCCTTGTGAAGCCTGTCCAGCTCGCTCTGAACTAGCGATTCCATCTGTTGTCTGTGCTGGGCAGCCATCACGTCCATTTCCGCCTTGTGCTTCGCGGCCATTGACTTCGTAACTTCCTCCATCTTAGCTCTCGTGTCACGAATGGACTTAGCTTCCAAGTCCTTGCGCAGCTGCTCCATATCTGCATCATGCCGAGTCACCATTGCTTGGATCTCCTTCTGATGCTGAACATTTAAGTTATCCATGGCTTTCTTCTGAAACTCAAGAGTACTAGCAACCGATGCAGCCTTCCCACTTTGAGTCAACTTTTCAATCTCCTCTTGATGAACCTGGGAGAGCTCTGTCGACTTTGCTTCCAAGTCAGCACGAAGCTGCTGCATCTCGTACTCGTGTGTCGCCGTCATACTTTCCAATGCAGCGGTATGGGCTTCTTTCAAGGCTTTAATTTCCGACCTGAGACGTGACACCGCACCATCAGAATCTGACAAAATCTGATCAATTTCTGCCTCATGTGCCGCTTCCATCTTTTTCATTCTTTCGGCGTGATCATTTTCCATCGCTTGGGCAACCTCCTGCTTTATACGTTCAAGCTCTGATTTTTGGGCCATCTTCAGCATTCGAATTTCATCTTCAAGCCCCGGTCCTGGTCTGGTTCCTCTACCATCAAGCTGCTCTCTTAGCTTGTTTATTTCTGAAGCATGGATCTTTGCAATGTTTACAATTTCTTCTTCCAATTTCCTTTCGGCATCTTCCTGCATTTGTCTCCTCAACTTCTCCATTTCAGCCCTGTGCGCTTCCTCTAGCTGTTGAATAGTAAGTTTGGGCTTGGGACCTCTTCCTGCAGGTGGCTTGATTGCTTGTTGCGCATCACCCGCAACTTTTCCAGTCACTGCTCCCATATTCTGAAGGCGCTGTTGCTCACGAGTAGTCGTAGATGTCTTCATTGGCGAAGGAGGGGCAATAGGCCCTGGAAGAGTGGACCTCTCAGTAGTTGAAGGAGTCGCTTTCTTGCTAAATGGGTTCAAATTTTGAAGGCGCTGCTGCTCCCGAGTATTCGTGGATGTTTTCATGGGTGGAGGAGGGACGTTTGCGTTTGGGGGAGCGAATGGACTACTTGATTGTTGTTGCTTCCCCATACCCGTGGCCTTGATATTCCTGAGGCGCTCTTGTTCACGCTCGCGGTCTCCAGAAATTGGAGCGGGCGATCCTTTAGCCGGAGAAGCTTGAAAATTATCGGGCATTCCAACACTTTCATCTTCGGGCGGCATATAAGAGATAAACTTGGCCTGTTTGGGCTGATTTGGTCGTTCTTGGGCCGGAGGAGACTTGGCGGAAGAATCTCTCCCCATCATTTTATCCAGCAAGATATCTTTGGCAATGAACTGTTGATCTTCTACAACGATGCCACCCTTCCCGGGGAACAAGACACCTCTACTCCCAGCAGTTCCTGGTGTTCTCGTTGGCCTTGAACCCGACGATGTCGCGGGGGCGCTACTACTTGTAGCGGCCGATGAGCTACCAACACCACCAGTAGGAGGACTACGCCCCCCCATACTTTGCATCCTCGTCAACTCCTCCTGCACTCGTGCAGCTTCATCCATCTTCTTCTCGCCAAATTTCTTTTTCATATTTCCCATCAGCACATTCAAATCTTGCTGCTGACCAAACTGCACCGGCTTCTTATCTTGAACAACATCCCGTTCCGACGATGCCCTACGCTTCTCCTCACGTTTACGATCTTCTTCAAACTTGCGTTTTTGCATCTCACGTGCCTTTGCTTGCAGCATGGCATCCTGTTCAGCCTTTTCTGCCTGCTCCATTTCACGACGTTGAGCCATCATTTCGGCATCTTCGTCAATGTCTAGAGGACGTGCTCCCATACTCCATTGACGTTGCTGAAATTTGTTTCTGTCATTTTCAACATCATCATTATCATCCATTGACATCATTCCACGCCTCTTAAATTTATTATCATCATCGAACTCATCATTATCATCATCATCAAAATCCATCATTCTACCACGACGTCTTTCCTGCTCATCCACCATCCACAGACGTTCTCTCTCCTCCTCCTCGTCAATCATCATTCCACGTCCTTCCATCATCATCATTCTCCTACGATACTCCTCCTCTTCCTGATCCTCCATCTCCAATTGTCGATCATAACGTTCCCTCAATGCCAAATCAGATAATACCATCCAGGCACGGGCAATTTCATTAAATTCTTTAGAGTTTCGTTTCCCGTTATTGCGTGTGGCTGCGGCGGCACCGGAGCTACCTCCTCCACCACCACCACCACCACCACCCGCCCCGGGAGAGTTGACATCGTACTTGCGTGCAAGGTTGGTGTAGGATTGTTTGATTTGAGCACGGGTGGCTGTACGTGGGACTTGGAGTATTTCGTAAAATGTTTTGGGGCGTTCTTGCTGTTGTTGAGGTGGTGCCTGTTGTTGCTGTTGTTGCTGCTGCTGTTGAGGAAACGGAAAGGGGGGTGGTGGTTGATCGAAAGGTCCCCGTGGTCCTGCTACCACGCCAGGTCCTCGTCCTCCAAAGCTTTGAGGTCCTACTCCTCCTCCCGGTCCTCTCATTCCAGGAGGCCCCCCTCCAAAGCTTGGAGCGGATCCGACCATCGGTCCTCCCATACCCATACCACCAGGTCCTCCAAAGCTTGGAGCTGCTCCTACCCGTGGTCCACGCCCTCCATCGGGACCACCCATGGGTGGTGGTGGTGGTGGTAGTGGTGGTTCACGCATCTGAAAGGGATTGCCTCTCATTTCACCATATCCCGGCATCATGGGGCCATCACGTCCAGGAGGAGGAGGGGGGAATCGTCCACCCATCATTGGATCAGGTCCACCTCCTCCTCTTCCACCCATCATTGGATTTTGTGGACCACCACCACCACCACGACCTCCTCTTCCCATCATATTATTTTGACCAAGCCTCCCTCCTCCACCTCCTCTACCCCCCATCATATTATTTTGACCAGGTCTTCCTCCACCTCTTCCTCCTCCCATCATCCTATTTGGATCAGACCATCCTCCACCACCACCACCACCACCACCACCACTCATCCTATTTGGATCTTGTTGTTGTTGTTGTGGTGGTGGAATACCACCACCAGGAGGAACTCTAGAACTTCGTGAAGGTATTACCAAATCATCATCGAATCCTCTCCCCTGTTGTTGTTGTTGTTGCTGTTGTTGTTGCATAGGACTATTGTTATCCAACATCATCCTACGACGACGACGAGCTTCTTCTTCCTCCTCTTCGTTACCTCTCATCATCATCATCATCCTCCTCCTTTCCTCCTCTTCCATTCTCATCCTATCTTCTTCCTCTTCTTCTTCCATCATTCGTCGAATATCATCACTACCAAATCGTTGCTGCTGCTGTAGATCATCATCTTCCAAGAAGAGGGGGGTAGCAGCAGCAGTAGTAGTAGTAGCAGTAACATCTGGAAAGGTTGGTGTGGGTGGTTCCCATAAGCTTTCTCCCTAAAAAATAATATAAAATAATCATACGTGAAATAAAGAGTAGAATAGTATATGGTGAGAGAGAGAGAGAGAGAGCAACAGAGAGCGAGGATGATTCGTTGAATGAGAGAGAGAGAGAGAGAGACAGAGAGGTAAGGGTGTGAGTATAGTTTTGTTTTGGGAGGTGAAATGAAACCAAAGCAAAATGGTGATATATATATATATATATACACATATCCCACCCCCAAAATGACGTCCGTTAAATATTGTTCTAAAGCAAAAATGACAAAAGTGGTCTAACAGACAAAAAAACAAACAAACAAAAACAACTTACAGTCTCATGATTAAAATAATAAATCCGATTATAATTCGTATCCATGTAGGCAGACCATTCCCCCTCCTTGGCAAGTGGACGTCGTTCTTCATCATCGTTATCATTGTTGTTATTATTGGACATGTACAACAATGACATCCTCTTGCCGCCATTAGTAGTGCTGGTGAGATGTCGTCTACTTCCATGATGAGTCTCAAAGAAGGAGGAGGATAGCATAGCAGTTGGCGGCAGTCGTAGTGGTGGTGGTAACCCTCCTGACCATGCTGATACTAGTACAATAGGAGGAGCGGTAGAAGTGGTCATCATTGGAGAGGAGGAAGTTGTTGTTATTACAAAGAGCAAGATGCTCATGGTGATGGAAGTGGAGAATTTGTTTCTTCTTCCATTGCTGTTGTTGTTGGCGGCGGGATGGTTGATTCTCGTCATTGTTTTGTATGTGTATGTATATATATTGTGGTTATCGGGGATGTTGTAACCGACTGTTGGAATATATGACACCCTGTCAGCCAATAGGATTATTAGAGAATGGTTGGTGGTGTTATATAGGATGAGATGACACCCTCTCCTTCCTCCAAGGCTATTATTATTATTATTATTATGTTGGTAATTCTGCTTTGTCAGATATCATTCACCACCTTGTTTATGAGAATAAGTTGTATGCATATATTGCTTGCCTTTGGATCTCACCACCGTCAAGATTATGAAGCTGATGTTCTCTGCACAGATTCAAAAAAAATTCAAATTCCGAGTGACATTCCCAAAGTGAATTTAGTTTCCTTTTTTTTTTAAGAATCAACGAAGAGATAGAAGGGGAGTACAGCATGTATGTAAATGTATTCTGCCGCCAGGAATGTCAAAGGGGGTGATATGTTGGAATTTTGAATTTTGGGGGGGATCCCCGCAGCTGTCACACCCTCCCCCCCGCTGTCACAGTCACTTCTCTCTCTTCGCCCCGCCTCGAAACATACTTATGAAAGGGAGAGAGTGGGCGGGCAAGCAAGCAGCAAACACGAGAAAGCGGGCAAGCAGCAAGCCCCCCCCCGCCCTGAAGATTGCGCTTCTTCACATCTCGCAATCTCCCGCGACTCTCAGTCTCGCTCCTCCGACCACATGAACGGAAAACCTACTTCTGTTCCACAATAACCTCTTCATTTTATATTTTTTGTTTCTCTCCAACCACGCTGTTCTTCAATCACTCGCAAACAAACAAAATGAAGATCATTCTCCCCTTGTCCTTTCTCCTCTGCCTTCCTGCCGTGACTGGCGCAGCAAAAAAAGCCAACAGCCGCGTTGACCAAGCTACAGCTACCACAGTGGACGCCGAAACTGGGCAAAATTTCTTGAGGGCGGCATCGGCACCGGGCAGCAAATCCAGCAAAGCAAAAGCAAGCAAGCATTCTGATTACTCCTGGCTTGAGGGAAAATATACATGTGTATTGGAAAGTGCCATTGAAACTCAGAGCGGTGGCCCACCCAATGGTTTTTTTTCAATTGTACAAGACAATAATGTGAATGGGTTGCAGCTAAATGAATGCCCCTCTAAAGCAACACTTGAGATTGGACCTCAAACCTTTGGGGTTGGGACTTGGACTGGTCTCACCTTTTTTGCTGAATTCAAAATTGATTTAGGATTTGATTTTGATGGTAACTATAAGTTTTATGGTGTGGGTAGCTACAATAGCATTAGTAAAGGAGATGATGAGATCACTTTCTATGATCATTCATCTTCAGTTGGACATGCTGTGCTGAAGTTGACGAAGTTGTCAAAGGGTGGAGGAACTATTGCAGCCGATTTTTATGATGATTTTCAAAAAAAAACAATTATCACCAATACTTATGAGAATACTCGGAGCTATCTCTTTGAAAAGGCAGATGGGCGCGCAAGTTCGTCTCCGACAGCTTCTCCAAGTCCAACACATGCTACCAACGATGCTTCACCAAGTGTGCAACCAAGTTCTTCTCTAACTGCTGCTCCAACTCCTAAACTACTATTAGGAGCAGGAGCTCTTCGTTGCTATGATAAATCCAACCTGGGTCTGAACAGCCCTACAGATGATGTCGGATCAACTCTTAATCTCAAGCAAGTGAAACAAGAAGGAGAAGATGAAGTTCTTGTGAGCTGCCTCAGCACGGAAAGCTTTATCACAAAAGAAAGTATCTCCGCTGAGTGTGAAAATGAGATGTATGATGTGGCTGTATCTGTTGTACCTGGACCTCACTTCTTCCTCCTTGCAACCAAGTCTCCTGATTCATCTTCGAATGTCATCTGCCCAACTACTCTTGCATTTGACACATTGAATTTTGAAAAGAAGATCGCCGCTCCATATGAAGAGGATTTTAAGGCCTTACCCAGTTACGAATTGAAAACTGCTGTAAAGTTGACCGACTTACTTGAGGCAGAAGAGAGTGCTGAATCTCATGATGCTTCTAATTTTGATGTCCTCGAAAACAACTGTGTTCATTATGCATCTAAGATCTGGCGTCATCTTGGAGTGCACGAGACGGAAGATCTCGCTGATTTCATCGTTGCCAATATTATTAATGATGAAAACGTTTTGAATTCATGGGAAGATGAGGGCGTAAGGAGGCTTGTCCAGACAGTAATGACAGAGGGGAGAGTGAAAAAGATTGTTTACTCCCAGCTTCATCTGAATAAGTGAGGTATGTGTACGAACGCTCAGGCCATGTATGTCATCTTAGGTTAATTGATGTTATTACATGCAATGAAGAAAAAAATGTCAAGATATTAATAGCCAACTATGATGCCTTCGAAATTGTGTAGACGCTTCACAATACTACTTATGTAGACCCTGTATTCTTTTTGTCTTCGTCATTTCTCTGTCATAGTATGGTGTAGTCATAGCAAAAAAACGGACTGAACTGGGCATCTTTGGATGCAGGATCACCGAAAATATACAAAAAATAAATGTACCGAAATGAGGGAGTTAGACTTCTCATTTACTGCATTAAAGAAGCCTCCCGCCCTGGATGGAGTTCAACAAATATTGTTTTGCCGTATACATATCCCCCCGTTCGATCGCAGCCCTTCTTTGCGTAGATACTCATTCTGTCCATTTCACTCTTCAACTTTGTGGGGGTGGATGTGGGCAGTCGTGAAGATGCAGACGATACAATGCTCGCCCAGACTCATAGATGTCGCCAAAAGAATGAGGATGAAGTATAGCATTACCATCTGCACCTTCGTTGATTTCGCGCAATGAATGCAGCTGAGACCTACTTGACCTGGTGTAAAAATGAAACTTTCTCGACAGCGTTATTGACATCAGTGTTGACGGCACAAAAGACCTCCACATTCTCCCTGATGACGCGGAGTCCAAGTCGGAGAGCCAGTCCTTATCTTGGGGCCACAGCAAATAACAAGCCCTCGAGTTTCTCGCAAGAACTTTATGTAACAGCCTTCTTGAGCGTCTCGGCAGCGGTGATACTCTCGAGTGAGAATAATGATGAGTTCGTGGCGTCGGTGGTACTGCGTTTGAGTTTGATAGACGAGGAATCAGATGCCGCTGCAGCTGCAGCTGCTGCTTCGTTATCACCAGTATGGAGTCTACTCCCATGAGATGGAATGATTGCTTCTGTTATCCTCGTGGTAACATGGATATCTGAGCATTATGCCGACCCTTGAGTACGAGAAGAGCTTCTGTAACGTCGTTGGGGCACAACTTGCGCATTAATACATGATCGGGAATGCCTGCAAAGCTATTTGCCAGCCTATCCACGTCGGACCAATAGAACTTTCGAGCGACATTGAAGGCCACCATGGCCAGCGGCAACGTCTTGACGTTTCCCTCCTCTTGTCTTCCTATCCTTTTCAGTCAATCGGCAGACTGCCAACAACAAAATGATGAAGGAGAAGTAATCAGTCAGAAGATTACTATCACTGTCTTCAATCAATTTGATATCAGTGGGCGCAGATGGTAGTGGAGGCGTCTCGTCAGCTCTCTTACGAAGGATCGAAAGAGCTTTTGCGTAGGCTTCATCGCTGCTGTGGACTCCCTTGGGAAGTTTCTTTTGGGCGGATCGTTTCTTACTGGAATAGAAGCCATGCATCGCCTGATTTTGTGGACGATAATAGGACCTCGTGTGAATAACTCCAGGTTGCTTTGGTGGTGGTGGTGGTGGCATGGTATGACCCATATATACTTGCTTCATCGCTTCCATAGGACTCCTAGCCTTCGGATCAGGTGGGGGGGTGACAAAGAGGGAAACCTCCACTGCTTGCTTGACTCGTACCAGAAGGTACACCTCCATTCTAGGCATACCCATCATACCACTTTGCCATAGTGAAAACATTGGTTGATATTTTTGACGCTGCCAAAGTCCTGCTTCACTTGGATTCATTATTGGATCTTGTAGACCGAGATCCCACCCTACCAATGGGTCGGAGGCTTCGTGTTTCCGTTTTCTTGAGTACTCTTGATCACCTTCTTGTTGACTGCTGACATCGTGTGTAGCCTGATGTGCTGCTTGTGGTGTGGGGATCTGCTGACCATCACCTTGCTGCATGATATTCTGCACTTGGAGTGGAGCAGCTGCTCTATTGTTGTTGGTGGCAGCACCGGCACCAAATCGCTATTGTTGATTGAGAGCTTGACACACCCGTAAATGCGCCTCGACGAAGTGGTGAGGAGGAGCTTGCTGTCCACCCATCCAAACATAGTTTGCACCACGATAATAATGATCATGATCGGAGCAGTGGCGACAAACCCAGCCTGCATATCCATCAAAGACAAATGGAGGTGGCTGAGTAGACGAAGGTTATGACCGATGCTAGTTAGTTCTGTTGTGATTCATCTCGTTTCGGTTTCGGCGATGCTAACTGCGTAATGGCAGCTGGACTGAGGTCGGGGTGGGACGATTGATATCGAAGCATGGATGACGAGGGGTCATCTGTACCCAAGAAGTTGCTGCTCATCCGTGCCGCCGCTAGGAGCTGAGCAGCGCTATACTTCTCTGCAGATTGTGCCTGAGGGCCGGGCATCATCATCATCATCTGATTGGGAGAAGAAGCATCGCCGCCGCCGCGTCGTTCATTGCTACATAATTGCTACCCCCAAGATCCAAGATAAGTACTCGTTACATAGGTAACTATGTCGTACATACGAGGAAGCTCTCACAAATTATTTTTTATCGGGGGAGGGTTGCTACCAAGGAATCAATATCAACGAGAGGAACGTTGTGGGAAGTTCCCAGATACTTTCCTGGGGGATTCCGTTCATTAATTGCTGCCTAACCAAAAATTTGTGTTGAAGTAAGTAACAGACTTCAATTTACTGCATTCAAGAAGCATCGCTGGGTGAAGTTCAACAAAAATTACCATTTATTCTGCCATCTGCTTCAAATTTTTGCAGCATCCCCGTTCGATCGCAGCTAGCTCTTCTGTGCGTTGATACTCATACTCAGACAGAAGTCGTATAGCAGTCTGGTCCACGGTGGACTCACTCATACTCAGAAAGAAGTCGTAAAACAGTCTGGTGGACTGGATCATCAACGGTGGATGAAATAATGAGGATCGTCGACTTGTTGTGTTGCCGCAACAACAAAGCAGTGGTGGTGCCCTTTAATGGTACCATATCTGGTGTTGCAGAGGAATCTCTACGTCGTTCAAAGCATCAAGACCTTGAGTTGGTTCTTTATCGTGAATATCAAGATCGAGCTGAGAGATCCGAGTTGAGGCTGCTACCAAGTGACAGCTGGACGAGCAGCAGAAGTTCATTATAAGGGAATAAGGGAATACATCGAGTTCGGATTTCGGCTGTAATGTGCGGCTGGATAGTCGACATTTTGGAGATGTAGACTAACCCCTGGAGGTCGACGTCGACGATGTTTCCATATTCAATTGTCACGGGGATAGAAAGAAGCATAAGAATGGGACGAAGGTTGTGGAAAGATGATATGCGTTGGTAAAAGTAAAAGAATGGAAGAGGATGACTACTAAGAGTCAGAATTATTTTTTCCTTTACACCATTTACACATAATGGTCAGCGACGACTATTTAAGCAAGCCGTCAACTCAGCCTTGGCAGTTGCAATGTAATTGTGTGAGCAACAATAGAAATAGCACCAGTGGGTGTAGGAGAAGGCTTGATATCTATCTGCCCTCTCATTCCCATCATTCTCTCCCTCACATCATGTATGGCTGCTGATTCTTGTGTATAATTCCATCATTGCTCCATTGAAACTTGTAAAGAAGAACACGCTTCTACATCACCCAATCCAACAGCCTCCAATGTTCAAACGCTGCAATTCCTGCCGTGGAAGTGTCTTGCCCTCTTCTACTTAAGTGCAACCGAATATTCTCTTCTATTCTTTTGAATTCTGCCCACTTCTTATTTGGTCTCAGCCACGACAGAATAGGCATGTTTAACGAAGCTTTGTTATTCTGCCTGGCCTACTAACGGTGCGCTCCTAACCTGACCCTCTCTATCTCTACAAAGAAGTAGCGTTGTGCAGAAGGAACAATGACTACAACATAAGTGTTTTGTAATTTGTACGAGAGAAGCTGAAGTCATTTCAACAAAAAACATATCGAACTCATTGAAACCGTATTTACGACCTCATCATGATAAATAATATAATATTCACATATTTTTTAAGACACACGACATCTTCTGTGAGTGACTCTGCAATCGATAAAAAATGGTAAAGTGCGCAGCAACGTGCGGCATGATTGCATAATAAAAGACGACTTTATGTAATGCTTGATGTTTCAGGCTAAAGAGAAAGCAATGCACTTCCTTCAGAGCCACCCCGTTCTCTACGACTTACGCTCGCAGCTGCTGCGTGTGCTTGATACCTTCTTTTCAACTTGCCACTTCAATTCGTCAGCTTGAGGCAGAGATTTACTTCAGATGATATTGATGATGTATTCTAAAGTAGCACTCTTCATTCTTGAGGTATGTCATTAAACGATGCCAAATATGTCTCGTAATCCAGCGCATGGGTGGAGGCAAGAGGAGGAACACGCTCATGCTCATATGCATGAAGAGAGCTCGGAAGAAAATAATTATTTGACCCTTAATTTTAAGTCTTTCCCTGTAAACTATTTCCATATCAACTCATACACTGTTCTCATTATTTCATCGTCACATATCATAATATTATATCATCATCATCTCTCTCTCTCTCTCCCTTACCCTTACGCCAATGGAAATTGTAAAATTTGTTGACTATAAACCTCCAATAATATTAGAACTATCACCGGTAAGAATGCCTCCATAATTTCTCCCAACAACATCATGTCATCACCACCTGTCGTCGCAGTAGTTGTCGCTGCTGCTTCTTTCGAATGATGATGATGAGAAGCCGCCACCGCCACCGCCGCTCCACCGCTACTACCCGCACCGCCGCTGATGCCATCACGTTGTGACGTTACACCCATCATCATGAATGACGACATCATCATCTCATCATCATCATCACCCACACCTAAATTATTAAGTGGATGCAATTGAGCCGCAGTATGCCAATCGTGGTCCACTGTTAGACTGTATTGTAATATGGATGCGTTGGAAAAGATACGTTTTGGTGGGTTGATGAGGTGATGATGATGATCTTTGTTGTGTTTATAATTATGACACGGGTGGAGGTGGGATAAATGATTTGGTGCGAATGAGGCCACCGTGGTCACCACTTGGAGGAGCAGTAGGAAGAAGAGGTTATTCGTCATGGTGTTGGTTGGCGATTGCTAGGAGAGACGTTATTTTCATGGTTTTATGACGATGATGAGAAGCGAAGCGTGGCAACTCCGAGTTGAAGTTGTTGCTGTTGATGGATGAGAACACATAATTTAGCCAAAAAACAGCATGCAAAAGAACAAAGAACAAACAAATAAAATTCCGAGCTTGGTTTGATTGCATTGTCATCAAAGATGGAGGGGGCCGTAACAAGTACATGCATTGTTCATCGTACATATCTGATGCTCATCATACTTATCGTGAATCGTTAGTATTGATATTGTTGTTGAGAGGGAGTTAGTAGTAGCGAACAACACAGCAGACGAAGGTCAAGAGAAGATCAAGAGAAAATCACCTCCGACCGCATCAAGAAATTACTCTTGTCGCAAGAGAGAATATGAAAACTCTTCTCAGATCATCGCAACAATTGTTGTTGTCCGAGGCAATGAAGCAGTATGGTGGTGGCGTGATTCGCAGTTCAACAACACTCTTTCACCAACAACAACAACTACTACAACAAAGTGTCCCAATTATCGGACGATCATCTTTTTCATCAGCCGCCGCCTCCTCCTCTGCCGCACCTCGCTACTTATATCAAGAAGCAACTTACCACGACGACAACGACACCAGGACGTACGAAGAAGAGCAACAACAAACACCATTCCCCTACGAATCTTACAACCCCACGAAACCCGATCCAGACTACCCCTCCCTCGGCCCAAGCACCAAACTCAACCTCTTCCAATCTATCAACTCTGCCCTTCGCACCTCTCTCTCCACCAACCCCACCGCGATATTATTCGGTGAAGACGTTGCCTTTGGGGGGGTATTTCGCACTTCTCAAAACTTACGTTCCGAATTCGGTCCACATCGCGTTTTCAACACGCCACTTAGTGAGAATGGTATTGCTGGATTGGCAATTGGATATGCCTCCGTGGGGGGGACGGCCATTGGTGAGATACAATTTGCAGATTACATCTTCCCGGCCATTGATCAGATTGTGAATGAAATGGCCAAGTTTCGTTTTCGCTCCGGTAATCAATGGAATTGTGGGGGGGTGACATTACGTACGCCGTGTGGGGCGGTGGGTCATGGGGGGTTGTATCATAGTCAAAGTCCGGAGGCGTATTTGTGTCATACTCCGGGATTGGTCGTGGTTATGCCGCGTGGTCCTAGGTCGGCCAAAGGGTTGTTGCTGAGTTCAATTCGGTGTAATGATCCTGTCATATTTTTGGAGCCAAAGGTGAGTGAAGAAGTGAAGTGTTTTTTTTTGGTGTATCATCATCATCATCATCATCATCATCATCATCATCAAGAACAACACATATATAAGTACATTTTCCACAAAGAGGTCCTCTAATCATCATCTTCTTCACTGTCTTTGATATTTGTTGGTATTATTACTCTGTTTATAGATTCTATATCGATCTGCCGTCGAGGAAGTACCGGATGCCGACTACGAAATCCCTCTCGGCAAGGCCGAAATTATGCAACACGGGACAGATGTCACCATCGTAGGATGGGGTGCCCAACTCCGCCGATTACAAGCGGCATGTGATCTAGCCTCCAAGGAAGGAATCTCATGTGAGCTTATCGATTTGCGTACTTTACTCCCCTGGGATTCGGAGACGATTATCCGTAGTGTAAAGAAGACGGGGAAGTTGATTGTGAGTCATGAGGCCCCGATTACATGTGGATTTGGTGCCGAGGTTGTGGCTACGTTGCAGCAGGAATGTTTCTTTCACTTGGAGGCACCGATTCAGCGAGTTGCAGGATATGATACACCATTTCCATTGGTGTCGGAGAAGTATTACTTGCCAGATGAAATAAAGAATCTTGATGCGATAAGGAAAGTGATGGATTTGTCAAGATGAATAAGAAGCGGTTGGGCGGGAAACGAGGAACAATGCATCGTTGTGAGGTGTATTTATGTATTATCAAAAAGCGAGCAGAGACATGAAGTAAATGAAGAATATCATCGGCATAGTATGATATCACCGATGTATACTCAAAGACATTAGGATACTGGGTATAGTAATAATACTACTCATCTATATATCTCTTGTCTCATCTCCAGTGATGACGATAATGGAGTGATTGCGTTCGAAAGCCCATGATTTCTGTAGCCCCATTCGACTTCCACCTCCAGTGAATCCAGCTCTCGTGGCAAACTCTGAGAACTCCGACAAGGAAATGGTTCCATTCTCTGACTCGGATGCGGCAAACTTGTCAAAGCTTCTCTTTAGTGCATCGAGGTTGTCATGAAACAGAATCAAGACCTCCTTGGATGCAATTGCGTCTCTCGTCTTTGTCCCAGCAGGCATGTATGTTAGCTAAGACAGGTGCGAGACGCTCATAGTATACCAGCTCCAATGCCTTTGGCGCCGTAGGAACATTCCGCTTGGAGTTGGGAAGTGCTGTCCCCGTCTCTTGAGGCGAGCAATGTCCTTCTTTAGAAAGTAACAACTTCCAGGCTGTTGTTTCAGGACACATGATGCTGATCAGAGGCAAATGATCGAGAGTCTTCCTTCAAAGACTATTGTAGTATGGTACCTAACATACATCAATCCCAGTTTTACTACCATAATCACACGAAAGTCATAGAAAATGCCTGTCGTCACTTCTATCTTCTCGGCGCTCTCATCTGTTATGTCACCAACGTAATAACTAAATCACCTTTCAATCAGCAAGAAGTATTTACACAATAAAATCGTCAGTATTGAATATGCAGAGCCGTGACTCAGTATCTATTCCGCTAAATGGTAGCCATTATGAAGCAACAAGTACAGATAAAGTGGTAGGAATACAGTCGAGCGCCAACGTCTCCTTAGTAGCACCCTCAATTGCACGGTGTCAATGTTTACATTTAGAGCCACAAACCTCAGTGAAACATGACATGAAGCAAAGATGGATCATACTGCCTTTTGCATGCATGATAATGTTCGGGCTCTATTATCTGTAAGTTCTATAATAGAAGTATCACATCTATTCCTCAGCATATCACAACTCACTTCATGAAACTTTCCCAGCATCAAACTACCAGCATCTATCCATGAACAGCTCAAAGACACTATATTGGGAGCTGACTTTGAGCAAAAATATCAACTCCTTTACTCCGTGGCTCAAGCTCCAGGAGTGTTCATGCCAATAGTTTCAGGCGCAGCTGTGGATAGATTTGGAGGAAGAATTTGCCTCCTCTTACTATCATCAACTTGTCTCGTTGGGCAAATCATTGCTTCGTGTGGAGTTGAATACAAAAGCTGGCCAATAATAATTACTGGACGGTTCATATTCGGACTTGGATTCGAAGCTTTGTTCGCTTCTAATCAAGCTTTCCTGGCGTCTTGGTTTTCAAATAAAGAGATAGGATATGCTTTTGGAATCTCCTCAGCCATTAGCTATACGGGATTCCTCTTGAGCTTTGTCATAAGCCCTGCTTGTGCCAACGCTGTCTCAACTGCGTTCAGCTTCTGGGTTGGTGCCATAATAAAGAGTTTGTCTGTTTGCAGCGCAATTATTGCGTATCTGTTGGATAGTTTGACCGAGAGACAGCTTTTCGAGAATCAATCTCATTCAACTTGTTCTGTGGAGCATGCACCCGTCGACGAAGAAGCTGAACGCATCACTTCTTCATCCCAAGATTATGTTGAAAACCACTTCCGACTGCCAAGTTTCTCTTTGTCTTTTTGGCTCATTTGCTGCTTGTGTCTGACGATATACGGAGTAGATGAAACGTTTGTTAGCAACGCCTCGGGATTGATGTTGGAACGAAATCTCTTCGTCGTGCCACCAAGCGACTGCAGGCTGAAGCATCCTGACCAATGCCCGTCTGGATATCTTTCACCAGCAACGGGTAATCCTTCACTCGACGGTAACAATATGAGCTGTCCAGAGAGCAAACCATACATATCACATGCTCCTCCGTGGCCTGAATCTCTCAATGTGACAACAAGCGAATCAGAGCTATTAGGTTGGAAGAAGTCAACTTACGTTTTTGATCCATTGCGGCAATCTGACATCAACTGTTTAGATCCGTTCTTCTCGGAGGCTTGCACAAAGACCTATTGCAAAGAAAAGCATCAAGCGACTGAATCTGCTGGTTTCCTTATGACTATTCCATATCTGGTGACGATCTGCACTACCTTTCTCTTTGGGCACTACTTCGTCGACACATATGGTTGGCGAGTAGAAATGTTGAATTGTGCGCCCGTAATATTGGGTGTGGCACACTTGCTTTTGCTTCTTCTGAGAGGCTCTTTGATACCAGCACTTGTTTTGGAAGGCATTGGTTACTCGGTTGGAGTGTCCGCTTTATGTGCATCCTTGGCAGTAGTGGTGAACCAATCCGTGTCAGGCCTTGCTTTTGGACTGTACACGAGCATCCAGAACCTCGGCTTAACTGTGACGCCTCTCATTGTGGCAAAAGTTTATTCTCATTCAGGGAAATACCTACCATCGATTGAATTGCTGATAATTGGTATTGCAGCATGCGGTACGTTGTTTGGTATTCTATTGAGGTATGCTGACAAGAGAGAGGGAGCAAGATTGCATGCCCGTGTGTCACCTCGACAGCTTTCGGCTTAAAACAACGATGTTGATGAAGACCTCAATCCGTATACTGTGAATGTCCATGCATGCTTGCACGTAAACTGTCTTACTTTGATGTAAGAGCAAATCGTTGCAGTGATTTTGTGTCTGTAAAAGCTAATCTGTAAAGTGTCAAAGTAACATTGCTATGCTTCATATAGACTAAGTTACGCTTCAGCTCATGAAGTTGCCCATCATAGTGCATCGACTTCGGCTGATTCCTTTCCACGTTTGCATAAGGGAAGAGAAAAGGCGGCACGCTTCTTCATTTTAAATAGGGCACAACGTCCATCTGTCACATTTCCTGTCCTCAACCCCTTTCTCGCAACCTCTTCACACAATCACTTTTCATCCAAAGCTCTCCTGCGTACGCTTGGTTTTTACCTTGTTATAATTATTATTAATATCATTGTCATTGGTGCTTATCCCCACGGCTATAATTACATCATCATATATCGCGTATCGTGCTATTTTAAACGGTGCAGTTAGAAAAGCGCAATTTTATGAAAATTGCACAAAAGCCAAGTGTCATGCACCATCGAGTCTTACCACAGCGGTTCCACTTTTGTCAAATCCTGCCCGACCTGCTCTCCCAACCATCTGCATTAATGTTCCCATCTCGATTCTTGGTGGCCATTTCCAGCTCCACGATACGCTGACGTGCCTTTCATCACAACAAGGAATGCCGGCAAATTTACACCCATGGCTAAGGTGGAAGTTGCGCAAAGGCAGAAGAGAGCTGATTAACTTTGTATTTATTTATTTAAAGGCAGAAGAGAGCTCCGCTGATGAAAGCTTCTTCTACTGTCCTGCGGTCGCTTGCATCAAGTCCAGCGTGGTGATAGGCGATTCCTCGTAGGAGACACATCTGCAATGACGCTGTATTCGTTTGTCCAGCAAATTTTCTCAAGACAGAATCATTCAATTTTGTTGGTGCAGTGTATGATTTCGATAGCTCTGATGCCAGAGTCTCGGTCTCCTTCTTTGAATGGCAAAACACAATGGCCGGACGACCCGAGGAGAACCGCTTCAATATGCTTGGGACGTGTTGGTCGAGGCTTTTATCGAATAGATATCTGTTTTTACCAATGTGGCCACATGCCTGCACGAAAATGCTTAGAGGCACCGGCCTGTAAGAGTCATCAAAGACATACGCTTCGCCGGACTCAACAAAAGATGCGAGTTGACCCAAATTAGGAAGGGTAGCAGATACTGCAACAATTCTCATGTTGGACACGAGGGCATTGGGTTGTGCTTGCTTGAAGCTAGTAGCGTAGTGGACAAGGAAGGACGAATTAATCGACGTTTGATGAACCACCTCACCAAGAAATTCATCAAAATTACTCACCTAGATGATGCAATTTCATAGCTCGTAAGCATCCTAGAAGAAGCTGCCCTTTGAATGGTTTTCATTCGGCTAATAACGGACTCTAAGCAACTGCCTCGATCCTTTTCACCTATCATGTGTACTTCGTCTACCAACAAAAGCTTCACACTGCCCAGTAGTACTACATAATCATTCCAACGTCTTGTGATAGAATCCCATTTCTCAGGAGTCGTCAGGATCAAATGCGATTTGGCTATTTCGCCATACGACGATGTTGCATTGGCATCCCCGGTGATAGTAGTACAAACCATGCCTCTATCGACATCAGCAAGACGTTTTGACCAGTCTTCTTGACGCTCATCACAAAGAGCTTTATTCGGGGCGATGTAGACAACTTTCACACCGGTGGCTACTCCACTGACTCCATTGAGATTCAAGGCAATCAACCTCGCCATGGCCATTTCAAACAATGCCGTCTTACCTGCACCAGTAGGCGCACTTACAATGACATTGTCGTCACTATTGGCCAATACTTGCACCATTTCAGATTGCATGTGATTGAATGACTGAAATTTGGACTGCCAAATATTCCGCACGGGGCCAGAGAAGACGTTGTTCACGGGGATGTTGCGTCGGTTATGAATGGGACGATTTTGACTGCTCAATTTGTGAACGATTGGGTCAGCTTTTTGCGTGAATGCTGGGGGCTTGAAATGAGAACGTTCGATGCGTAGAACTTGCACTTCGTCTTTCTGCGACGATGCGCTAATATCAGGCAAGGAAGTCACTTTGGTTGAGCCATTGATGATATGTTCATCTGTCTTGGCGTCTACGCGGGCGGAATCGTTCGGGCGATGTGGAATCCGAAGAGAACTCTCTTGCTGCTGTGTCGTTTCGACGCGTTGTTGCTTTTGATACGGATTGAAGACCGGCTCCCTGGAATTTTGCTTCGGCTTTGCAATCGGTGATGCGTCGGCTTCGTCTTCATCTCTTCTCGGGGTACTCAGAGAGTCATCTTCGTCGCTTGATTCGTCAAAAATTTCCGCTGTCCGGGGTGATGCTTTCTTTTCACAATTGTAACTGATAGTATAGTCTCGGTTGGCGTTCCTAGCGCCGTTGTTCTCCTTGTTCAATGCACTGGAGCTTTGGGTTGTCTGCACCGTCGGTCCTGCGTCTTCGTCAACGCGACCTTCTGTCGATGAATCATCGTCTTCCTCCAAATCAACTAGCTCCTCGGCATCTAATGATGCATCAACAGCAGTAGTTGCTGTGAAACTGCCACTATCACCATCATTATTCTCCTTTCTTTTGCCATTCACTTTTGATGGCGTAGGGTCAGAAAAGAATTCTACCAATGCATCTTCGTCCAACTCATCTCGAAGCATGTCTCCGTCATCATCAGATTCTTCCCCAATGCATTCGTTCACAACATTTGACCCATTGCGTTTGTCATCTTTACTTGAAACACTGTCGTCATCGTCAGAAGAAGATGAGGACAAAGAGGAGGAGCTTGCACTACTACCAATGCTAAAAACATCCTCATCCGCCTTCTTGCCTCCGTCCTCCTTCTCCTTCGTGGAGCAATTATTCATCACACCCGTGGTCCCATCCTCATCATTGGAATCCATAAATATATCATCAAATTCATCCATTTTTACAATCAGCGATATCTATGAGCGTAAGCAATGCGAAAAAGATTGACCTTTGATAAACCTCCAATCGTGCTCTATTTGTAGAATGCCTGGAGGAACTTCTTCAATAACACTATGCGAAAGATTATTCTCAGTAATGTCAATCACAAGATTGAGATGAGCACTAATAGCGCTTTCTATGATTGGGCGTTGGAAAAATAGTGGGATCCGCCCTCTGCCGTGGACAAAACCACCTGCCGAACGAAGAATAAAAAGAAGAAGATTAGAGCGTAATTAATTAGTTGAATATTTTCTCAGCACGAGCATTTACCACCCCCTTCAAATCATCAAACGCCAATGAGAATGATCCACCGAAACCTGATTTGTCCTCCGAAAATGCAAGGAATCAATGACAAGCAGCTGCTAAATCTCGATTCCCGATCAGGAGAGATAATACTTACCGATTGTTGCCGTTGTTGATCGGTCTTCGCGGGCGGTGCCGACTCGCCCTAATATTTGTCACTAGACGCTATCGACTAACAAGAAATTGGAAATACCGCTGAAAGCAGGTGAGGAGGTGATCAATCTTTTGCGATGGAGAGCACATTCACTTTGCTTGCAACGGCGTCGTTCATGGAGCTGCAAGAATCAAGAAGAGCGGAGAGCGGAGGAGCGTTTCCTGGGAGAAGAAAGGAGAAAAGAGGGAGGTGTAGATAACTACGTACGTACCATTACTGATCATCACGCCGAAGCCGGCCCAACCGCCAAAACAACAACATCTCCATGACAGACAACTAGAAAATTAGATAGTGCATTACTTCTACTTATTGCTACCTCTCTAGACAATTTAACCGTGACAGGAGTCTTCATACGCCGAGGGCCAGAACCAAACAGCGTCACAGTCGGAACCACGTGAGAGGGCAACAACACTCCAACCAAACGCAACACCCGCCGTCCGCCTCCATTTCATTATTTTTGTCGTCGCTTTATGCCACTTTCATTCCATTGAAGGGGGTCTTCATACGCCGAGGGGGGTAAGCCCGTGCTGCCATCCGCTGAACTTACCACCTGCCTTTAAAAAAAATGCCATTACCAATAGCGGCACATTTCCTCCTCGCCCCGCTCCACAGCCCAGCCGCCGCATCCTACGCCGCTCGGGCTGCTGGCTCATCGTTACTAGCAGGCGCCCTTGCTCGTGATCTATGGAGACGCATACCCGAATGGATCCGACAGGACATTGGGTTTCGGGATTTATTTTTTACTAATGAGGGTCACAATAATTTTGATGATGAGGATTCCGATGGAGGAGGAGCGAACGACGAAATGGCTTCTTTGATGGCGGTTATTCAAAAATTGCAGGCGTTAGTGACAACAGGTTACCAAAAGTTAGGGTCGAAGCATACAAGACAACGACGACGGAAGAGGATCGTGCGGCTGCTTTCCTCGGTAAGCAATAGTATCAGTACCACCGATGATTCGGCAACCATTTCTACATTGGAGTTTCATCTTGCTCTTTTGGCATATGTCCAACTTTGTAACCAGATCAAAGAGCGTTATCCTGAGTGGAGGGATGAAATGTATGACAGATATCTCACTGATGATAAAGCAGAAACAATTTGCTATAGTAATAGTTTGCTGGATGAGCTTTCTACCGTCCCTACCGACGACCGCAGTCTTGACACAGCCGGTACCACCGCAACAGCTGCTTCGCCGGTCAGTGAAGAGCAAATAGGAGCATTGATCCAACTTCTCGATTATTCTATAATGGCCTATGAAACCAATGAAGAACTTCTTAAATCACAACTTCATGAGAATGGAGGGTATCAATTGCTTCTTCATCGGACCACATCTACAGTAATGGATGATGCAGACGATGGCAATTATAATGGGGAGGATGAAACGATGGACAAACGAGGACAGCGCAGAAAGAATAGCCGAAGAAAACCACCAGGCAGAGTAGGATACTACGTTGCCGTGTCTCAATCTGAGAATACATTATTGATAGGTATTAAAGGTACGTCCACATTGGAAGAATTACTTACGGATTGCTGTGGTAGAGCAGTGAGATGTGAGTTGGAAAACAATCCTCATTATCATGATGATGATGTTGTCGATTGGCATGATGAGATTGATACAGTGGATGGTGATGACAATGAAGGAGACGGAGAATCAGACAGCAATTCTCTAAGGAGTGTTCAATTTAGTGATTCAAAGGATGACCAAGACGCCGCAACTGCATACATAGGTTTACATGGAAAAAATGCAAACGGTGAAGACTGTCCTGACCCCCTCCTTTCAAATTCAAAGTCTGCATTCTTTGAATTGAAAACGATTGACGACGGCCACGAAACTGTCGAGGTGGAACTGCTGATTGAAAGTGATCCAAAGCAGACAGTAAGTCAGCAGCAACAACGTACAAAACGAAAGGAGAACCATCCATCAGAAAACATCTTGCTTTTTCCTGCACGATGTTACAAGGAGAAAGAGTCGCAGAGTAGGTTGTTGCAAGATCTACCTACATCAACGACGGCGTCGACGATAGAAGACAATGGAATCGAAATGCAACCCCATCGGTCAACAAAACTGCGCGGGGCGCATGAAGGGATACTCCACTCTGCACAACAATTGCTTAAGGAGATATCTCATCTCATCGAAGAGTATGCACTTTCCAAGGGCTTTGACATTGTGTGCTGTGGTCATTCGCTGGGTGGTGGGGCCGCTATTTTGTTATCAATCCTGATTCGAGGGAAGTACGCTTCGCTTGTCACGTGTCCTCATGACGAGGAAAGAGAAGATCAAGGTGATGCTAGAAGGAAAAGCCAACGAGTACAGGCATACGCTTTTGCACCTCCACCCTTGCTTGATCGTCTGTCGTCTCTAGCTTGCCGCCACTACGTAACCTCGGTTGTGAACAATTCTGATATTATCCCAAGATCGTCGCTGACAAATCTCGATGTTTTAATGACAGTGTTAGAAGCTGTTATTTGTGTACTTACAGAGGCCTCAATGAACCCCGGCGCTGGGACCAACAACAATCCAATCCCTTCTTTTATTGCATTATTCCGAAAGCTATCCGAAGGCACGAAAGGAAAACTTGTTATCGAACCTAGAGAACTGAAACGCATACAGAAAGAAGCAATTTATGAGGCGACGTTAACAGATGGCGGACTTGATGAATCCTACTGGAACGAGGAAGGGAACCATCACTTGCTTGTGCCAGGGAAAGTACTTTTGCTGTATCAAAAGTGGGGCGAGAGTGAGAAGAAAAAGAAGTTGACAGAGTCTCCTTCCGATACCGACGGAGCAACAGAAGAAGATGCTTACAATGCAGTGTGGACTAACGGGACTGTAAAGATGCTGAAGTCATTTGAGCTTGGGGGAGGTAGTCAAGCCATCACAGATCATTTGACTGTTTCATATACATATGCGCTCAAAAGCTGCATGAAAGGCCCACAAAAGTAGACACAAGTATGTCTCTCTTCACACAAATTTATTTTCTGCATTTGCATAGCAAGTAAAGTTGCGCAACTTTATTCTATCTTAGGATGGAGTAGATATAAAACAGTCTGCTATTTGTTGTCACTCACACCTGAAAAGCATGGACAAAAGGTCCCATATCACTTTTGAACTCAAGGCCCTGACGCTTCCCAAAACTCCCCTTTACAAAATGACAGAATGTACCATCTAAATATCCATCCCATTCTTCCATAGGGGGAGCTTCAGCAGCCGCACTTGACAGACAGATTTGCTCGGATACACAGTCATTTCCACACATTTGCTCTTTTCCTTCCACTTGATATGTTTTTTCATATGTGCTTCATATAGTTTGTTCAATTTTTTGTACCACTTTTCGTAAGTGCATTCCCTTGTGAGTCCTTTGTAGCTATACCTCTTTCATCCCATTCACTGTACTGCAAATCATCTCTAAATATTTCTTCAGGAGGAGGAAGGAGTTGATATTATCCGTGCCTCTGCCACTGAACCCGTAATAGAGAGGGTTGCTTTGGACTCGGTGTAAAAGGAGACTGTTTTTGATCCAATCCACTGCCTCCTCTGCACGAGTGATGACTCCCTGAGAAATTTCGTTGTTGAGACATTCTGTCAAATTGTTACCATCCAGCAGGTGGCTCTCTACAACTTTGAGGCTGTGATAGAAATGTGACGTGATGCGGAAACGAAATGTGAGATGCCACAGTCTGAATAAACAACAAGACGGGCAAGCTGAAAAAAGAACGTACCCTTGGGAGATGTTCTCATAACGAGTCTTTGACAGTGAGTCTGTCATTATCTGTGAAGCAGAAGAAAACATCGTGCCATTTTAAATAGGACACAACGTCCATCTGTCACATTTCCTGTCCTCAACCCCTTTCTCGCAACCTCTTC
>JALLBJ010000337.1:0-27212 GCA_036940105.1 Skeletonema potamos
ATAGAAGGTGTTGGTGCTGCAGGAGTTTGAGGGAGAGTGGGAGTTTGCCTTCAGTGAAGTGTCGCCAGCCAATCTTGTCCACTGCGTTACCTATTTTCCTCATTTGTTGAGACATCGTCCTTCCGTCGGGGTGTACTGAATCCACAAACAAGCGAAGCCCTTGACCGAACAGGTACCTGGGTATCCAAATGCATAGCTCAGGATGGGAGCAGTGCTTAACTAGCCACGTCTGTAAATCTAGAATGCTTTCATGTAATAATTCGCGACGGATGCGGTCGTTGCATCGATTGAGGTGGTCTGCTGTCTCATTCAAATGTCATTCAAATGTCATGCACACTTTCACTTCACACTTGCCCATTTCAGTGAGCTGGAGCCAGCAAGTTTATCATGCTATCGATGGTAGTTGCTTGAAACAGTGGAACCATTCCTAAAGCAGATGCATGATGAGAACCATCAAGCGCTAAACGTACGTGTCAATCAAAAGTGAAAGATGCAGCTGGGTGCTTCAAAACCAACAGCTCTGTTGCAAAAGAATACACGCATCGCAAAAGAGGAGGAAGAAGAAGATTGCCTTCTCACCCATCCATTCCACAAGCTCCGATAAAGTGATAATCTACACCAAAATGTAGTTTTAAAGTAGTAGCAGTGTTTTCAACATAACATATGAATACAAGTGCTGTTCTGTAATAATCCTATCTGATACGCAATTCCAAATAATCACTTAGGAGTTACCAGACGGAAAACGAAAGATAGAATTTTAATCCCATACATGGCAACAGATCCGGCACCAGAAAGAAGTATCATTGCAGCGCTGATTAAAGAACCATCTTTACCGCTGAAATTCTTTCTGGTGGTTCCACTTTTAAATAGTTCCGTCCACTTCGTAACTTGACCTGCCCTCACCTTATTTATAGGAACATCGCAAATCTACCATGGTATGAAGTCAAAAGGAATATCAGCACGCAATACATCATCACACCAATTGCATCATTGAGCGGGTTAACCACTTACCCTGGGAATTATCTCTCCTTCCAGTTGCTGTCCCACGATACGAGTCACGCCGTACCCAGCTTCCTTAATTACAAGATTGCCGAGAGACTTTCGTATGGTTGAGCACGGAGTAGCCGACGAAGAGTCCAAGGGCATATCGTAGTATCTATCAGACTTCAGAATATTAACTCGTAAACTTTTCTCTCCGAACATGTATTGTTTGAAGTCCCAAAGTTTGGTCACCTTCTCAAGCTTGAGCTGAGCCTCCTGCTTCTTCTTTTCTCTCTTAAGTTTCTCTTTATTCTTGCGTTCCTTCTCGTTATTCTTGAGTTCCTTCTTATAATCACTACTTTCGAATTTTGAGAAGTAGAAAATATCTACGAACTTCATCCACGGTCCAAAGGCGACCCAAACAAGGATGCGGAGACCCCACTTGATGTAAAAGGCCCACGGAACGAAGAAGACTGTGAATGATAGAATAAAGCATATCATGGAAATGAGGAAGCTGATATAGCTCTCTTCCCACATCAATATATTTTTCACGAATCGAGCCCAGTTAATGAGGACACCCAGAGATTGTTGAATAGGGAAGAGATATGATCTGATCGGATCAACTTTAAATCCAGAAGAGTATTCGACCAGCTCTTCAGTCGCAGTCATGTCGGGCATTTCTTCGAGCTCCCTCAGATACTCCTCTTGCTCTTTTTTGTACTCCTCGGTGCGTTGCTTTGCTTTCTCTTCAGCTCGACGCACTCTTGCCTCCCAGTAATCATAAGAATGAATAGCTTTTGCCTTGGCATCGGCCCACTGATTTGGATCAATCTTATGCGGACCTGGAACCTTCCCCACCAACGCAAATAGGAAGTATTGGAAGTTTTTGCACCACGTCCAAGGACGCGGATGCTCTCGTCGCCACCCGGCCGTTTCCACAAGCAACCATCCAATAGACGCAAAGAAGAAACTGGGAATCAAGTCTGGCTTCTCGATGAGGTTGATCAATGATAAGAATGCAATCAATGAACTGACAGGAAATCTGACGCTGATCCACTTGATGGGCTTTGCTGCAATGTCGGGTACAGGGATGAATACCTCCTTTCCTCCTCGCCACAAAAGCAGCCGAGTAAAAGCATCCTCCATATAATAATAAATAAGTAAGTATGAGTAGAGCTCGTCGCAGTGAGATTTGACCGCAGAAAAGGAGAATTCTTTGGTATCAAGATTCCCCTCGACAGTTTGACGCAACACGTGAAAATCCTTCTTCGTGTGCACGCTCACGTAAACTGACTGGGGAGTTTTCATATTCGATAGCAAAAGGACTCTCTCGTCGGCCAACTCCAGTCTCAACCGGATTGTGATTGTGCCATATTTAGCTTCTCTGGGCCCACTCTTCGCTGACGGAAATAGATTGTAGTCTAACAGATACACCGTATCGGGAAGACAGTTACAAAGGTCAATCGAAACCCTCCCACAAAGATCATGGTTGCCAACACGACGGTCGCTGTCAAAGATTGCCACAAAGAGTTGCGAGCTCGTGTGCATCATGTTGAAGATGAACGCTCGTTGACTCCACGGCATCCAACGTGGAGAGAGACAGTTGCTTATTACGTCAGTAGATGCCATGCAGTCCTCGTAGACTAACGAGGCGAAGGCATCCGTCTTGCTGCCAAATGCGCCAACAGAATCCATATTGAGAAGATTGTCGCACTTGATTACCTCTACGAAAATTTTCCCTAAATTACCGCTGCCAATGTCCAGCCACTCATACGACTCTTTTAGGGACTCTTCGTCAAGTTTGTCCTTGGTGAGCCAAGTTGTCGCCTCCAAACGATTAGGATCGGGTCCAGGCCTTACCTGATACTCCCTCGTTCCGTCTTTCTGTTTTCTGCTGTTCTTTGTCAAAACCTTCTTGATATTAGTCATCTTTGGAGGAGGAGACGAGGTCTTTTGCTTACTATTGTATTTCTCCATGAACTGCACGTCATATTCCGTTGCCCTACGCACTTGGAGGGCGATCCTTCCCTGCCTCCAATCCTTCTCCCCAGGGAGAGGTTTCAACTTGAAAACCTTCCGCTCATTCTGTGGCCATTTGTATAAAGTGTGTGCATTCACACTAAATGCTCCCAAGCTCTCATCCCCCCCAATAATATCGTAGTCTTTCACTTCGAATACAAGTCCCGGATGTGACTCGAATAATTCAAGAGCATCCACTTTCCAAATGAATAATGATCTCTTTCTCAGAGTCCAAATCGGGTTGGCAGCATTGGGGATAGAAGACGTCTTGTGAATCAACCGGCCCTCAAAACTAACAGTAACATATGGGTCCGATTTACCACCCATGCCTGCCTGCGGTATGTCGGAGCCGCTACAAATATCAATGAGGAAGGTAAGCCGCTCGTTCTTTTGCAATTGAATGCCATTTAGTGCCCTTTTCAACCGCGCCTTCGCACGTGTTTTTACCAAACTTTGATTGACATTAACAATGTGACGAAACTCATTCGCTTGGTCTTCGCTATCAAAAATAAACTCCCGTTGTGTCGATCTATTCTTAAATGTGAATGATACGACGATGACGTTCCGGTGCTTCTTGCTAGAATCGACGATGTTAAACATTTTGAGAGGTATTTTGTATTTAGGGTGCCATCGATCGTCCTCCTCTGCACCGTCAATCGCAGCGTGATCTTTGAATAACTTCATGACGGAGTCAGCATCATCGACGTCATTATCATCGTCATCATCGAAGTTACGACGCCTAGCTCCTGTGAAGAAGTTGACGGTGCTTTCCTTGATAGAATTCTTGTTTGTATCTGGTAGTAATCGCTGTGCGATCGGATCGATGATGTGTTCTTTGACCATTGCAGCGGGATTGATTCTGTGCCGCTCCATAATCCGCACATAGACAATTTCTGATTTTACGTCGTCGTAGGCGGCGGCGGCATCAATGGGGTTGAAGGGCTGGTCGATCTGCGGTGCGTGAGTGTAGTAGTTTGATGTCACGTTTAGAGTTTAAGAAGACTGGTTCGTTAACAAAAAAAAACTTGAAAATCGAGAAAGAAGACCAAATTATTTACGCATGATATATTTACCTGGTGAATTTCGATGCTAACTAGTCGACTTCGATTGATGGGCGTGAGCTGCGTTGGAAGATTCAAGTTCTTCCTATTGCGTCTCGTGAGGGGAAGCGGACATTTGACTTCAAATTTGTACGCATTTTTGACCGTTGTGCTCGAGGCAAAGTTGTTGACGACGGACGACGACGAGGTTAGTAGGGGTGCTGCTGCATCCATGGCAACGAAACGGTGTTCTCGGTGGTGTTCTCGGTGCGGAGAGGCTCTTCTCTCGATAGAGAGGGGATGTAGATGTACATTTGGTTGGTTGGGGTGTTGGAGTGGCGGTGGGTGGTGGGTGGGTAGTGACTTGGCGGATGGCAGACAACACGGAAAAGTGAGAAGGTCCTTTTTCTTTTGTTCAACTTCAACGTCGACTCGAAACTGCTGTCCGTGATCAACTCGATAGCAGTCCGCGCAATCTCTGTCCCTTTTCACCGAGCAACGCCCACATCACCACTACTACATCCAGCCATAACGCCCTCCGCCTCCCTGATTGTACTTATTGAATCGCACCAATTCTTTGCCTTTTAATACTCCCTTCTTCTTTCCCGTTTCATGCGTCGCATCAATTCCTCTTCTAGCATGTAGTCTTCAATTGTAATTCCTCTCGCTTTGTGTCTGGCACGTTTTTTCTTTGTAAGTTTGGCCTTCCATCCGCAAATACCACACCGTAATGTTCGGCGGTGTGGTCGTAGCCGGTTTGAGCGTATCCGCCGCCTAGTTCAAGTTGTTGGATGTACTCTTGATCAAATATTGTCACCCCCTTCTGTTCATCACTCCTATATGACCGTGTGGCTAGATTCCCAAATGCCTCGAATCGTATAGAGGAGTTTTTTGTATCAGTTTGATTGCTTTGGGACCGGTTACAAGAGAGGATGACAACGAACTATATCATTGATCAGGCACCCGAGCTGAAGATTGGATATATAAATTTCTTGGCATCTTCTCGACCATGCGTCTTTGGAGCGACGCTGGACAAAAAAAGCTTTTTCTTTAGGAGGAACTGTCGTCTTGCCCGATTTGGCATGTGGGCGCTTCTTCCTTGTACTTGTAGCCTTACTGCTGCTATGCTGATTGTCCGCCTTTGTCCGTCGCCGCCGCTGTAGTCTTCGTTTGTGTGTGCTGAGAAAGTAGAGAGAGTGTGGTGCTTTGTTTTTTTTGACGGAAGTGTGAATGGCAGACTTTTTGAGACAGGAATCTTGATCTCGCGACAGCACGTTGCGATGCACATGACCATCGATCATCTATCAACCACCTCCAAGCAAGCCAACAGCCAACTCAAAAATAAGACAATGACAGTTACTCCTCTCCTAGCCGGCCAATGACGGCGGTGAGTGGCGCTTTGGAAAGCTCATGAGCTGCTCTATCGATTAGGCGTATAATGAGCCTCATTGGAGCACTTTTGACAGATCGTTTCAGTAAAAAAGAGTGTTAGAAAGTGACCGCAGCTCCAAATCGGAAGCCACAACCCGAATTTTCACCAGTGAGGTCAAACAACCAATCGAATCGTCTTTTGAAGCTCTATCGATTGGTAGTATCATCAACTTGGCAATCAAACAGCTCAGCCTGCGGCATCGCAAAAGAACGACGTAGAATGACGACGGAGTAAAATGAAGATTGGCTGCAGTAAGATCCAAAAAAAGCGACAACATTAATGCCACCAAAATCCAGAGGCTAATAACCAGTGCTTCGGCCGAGGGCCTCGCCTAAGAACAATACACTCTGCTTGGGGCCGGCCGGCGTGATCCAGAAGTGGCCTACGGCTGGACGGTGCTTCGGGCGGGGCCCTCGCATAAGAACAATCACACCACTTAATGCAGGCGTGATCCAATGATAGTCAGGTGCACGATCCATCATCGCATCCAGAAGTTGAATAATCGCAGCTCCGTCTCCCTATCGGTCGACGTCGCGTCGCAGTACCGTTCTCTTAATACTGCGCCGTCAATGATTATAGTTACTATGGTGCTATCATCATTGCCATCCTCATCCACAAACTACAACAACAACTACTCCACCAACAATCATCATTACTGCGGTATCGTCATTGGATGTGGTGGACGATATTAACACCTATTAACACATCACAACACTAACCCACCAACACGAACAAAATCTTAACTACTCCCAATTATAGATACTTATAGTTATGATGGAGCCACAACTACAACCAACAAGGACTACTACTGACTACTACAACTCTATCCACCAACACCACATCCTCCTCCGATATAGGAGTACTAGAGTTGTAGTTGTGGAATGATGATGATCTGAGGAGGAGGAGGATGGCCGCGACGCCGACCAACGGGTCAAGATCAATGAAGCCTCCTATCGGAAGAAGTGGTGGTGCGTTTTGAGTAGTTCGATAATACTCCTGCGGCTGTCTTGGTGATGTCTGCTGAGTTGATGGTTCCAGAAGATGATGAGAGCTTTTTGTGCGGAGAATGCTCGACAGGAAACAACAAGAAGATGACGACGCCTACTCTGCCGGTAATAATAAGATAGAGCAACAGCAGTAACTGGTGCTGCGCTTCTCTAGATATTAATTAATGTTGCCGAAGCATTCATCCTCGTGCATCTGTTTGGCGGCGGCGTTGTTGTTATGTTCTGGAGAGCCAGGATTCCGATTGCTACTAATTCCTCCGTAGCTAGCTCTAGAATGAACCTTGAAATTTGGGTCTGCCTGCCCGCCTGCTGAGGATGGCACTCCAATACAGCTTCTTTCAGAAAATTACTCCAATCCAATACTCCCTTCCTACTATTTACGGCACCATGATGATTTGCAGGCATGGTCACCACCAACAGCTCCTTCTTCTTTGCCGCCTCTCTCGTGTTGACGGTGGTATCATATTATCGTCGTCCTCCCCATGTCGGCAGGCAGTGGCAAGCTTAAATAATCATCTCGTCACGCCCCATCATGACTTCCAACAGCAACGCAGCATACACACAGAGGCACAGGCGGCAACATCAACTGCTAATAGCAAAAGGTTAGACTTTAAATCAACACCAATAATTCCGTCGATACTTTCCCATATTGAAAAAATTGGAGTCGGAATCCGCCCTAAGCCCTCACGAAAAAAGAGGCGCCCGTCATCAATAAAAGGTGTACACGGTGACAATTATGCGCATACGCTGGATGAAATTGAGGAACGGGAGTATTTCAAACAAAATCGAATCACAAGTCGTAACAACTCAAGCATTATTAGTCAACAACGCAACAACGGCAGTTCTAAAAAGGCTTACTCATCAAATCATGGCCATCGTGGCAATAAGCAGAATCAAGATGGCAAGAAGAAACACGACAAACTTCTTGACGATAGCAACAACAGCAAGGTAGGAACATACTGGTTGCCGCCACCACCCTTTTCTACATATACCAAAGGTGGAACAACAACATCATCATCATCACGTCAACGTCGATCAGTCAAAATACTTGGTTCGGCAGCTTCACTCAACGATGAATTACCCCGCGAAAGTAAAGGGTTGTCCGAGGTGGCACTAGCAGGTCGATCGAACGTGGGAAAATCTACATTGTTGAATGCGTTACTATATGGTAATATCGATATTAATTTGGCTCCGAGACAATTTCAGCGGGGGCGGACACCAGAGGGAGCAAAATTACCAAAGGGGGTAAAGGCGGTAACATCGGATAAGCCGGGTGAAACAAAGCAAATTAATTTTTATCAGTTGTCGGCCGATGTTGCTGTTGCTTCTACACCATGTAATTCTGAGGATGAAGCAAAGGTAAAGGGCAAAGTAGTAAAGGTCCGTGATGATAATCATGAAGCAGGCAGCGAAACAAACGAAAATAATGACCGCCACTTGAAATACAGCTTGGTGTTAGTAGATTTGCCGGGGTTTGGATTTGCCTTTGCAAAAGAAGAAAAGGCAAAAGAATGGAATGATCTAATGCACCACTATTTGCTGGAGCGTAAAACCCTCAAACGAATATTACTATTATTGGATGCTCGTCATGGATTTAAAGTGGCAGACTTTGAATTCCTCGAGACATTGCAGGAAGGACTAAAGCAGCAAAACAACAGCAGCAGTCGTGAGGAGGACAATAATAACGAGAGTGGAGGACGAAGGAAGAAGAAGCGGAGAGAACTTCCGCCTATTCAAATTGTGCTGACGAAGTGTGACCTCGTGAAACAAGTTGATCTCGCCCGTCGTGTGGTGGTCGTTCGTCAACAACTTTCTGATGCATTGGCACGTGAGACAAGTTCACTACCCGTAATGCTCGTTAGTGCCAGGGCTGGGTTGGGATTTAACAACATTCGTGGCGCAGAACAGCAACCGATGGGTGGTGTTTTGGAACTACAAAAGGAACTGGCAAGTTTAGTTCCAGTGTCAAAAGTTGATCGAAAGAAATAGGAGAGTGTTGTAGCGGAAATTTCTTTTACATATAGCTGAACACATTTTTAAACTTACACTCTCACTTGTTCTTCTTGTACATTGGGAATCTCAACATCTTCTTGGGCCACGTCAACCTCAGCGTTTTGTCCTCCACTCCTCCCTGATTCCAACAAGATGTCTTCCCATTTTCCAGTGCCGACTGCGAGCAAGAAGGCAGCAAAAATAACGAAGCTCGCCATGGCCGCCATCCCGAACTAAATGATTATTGGTCGATAAGTTTAGATGATTAATGAAGCGCGGCACAACACAACGATAGAGCACTCACCTTTGGATCGATTCCATTTGATACCATCAAACTAAAGAGAAGAGGAGGCAACCAAGAGAGAATCATGCTGCTAATAACTCTAAAGCCTGCAATCTCTGCTTCGGATCCTTTTGGGAGTACACAGGAAAAGAACAGGTTCTCGGTGGGGTAGAACCTGTGGATGGCAGAGCACAAAGTGTATCATAGATTAGATGAATAATTGTCAGTATGTGAACCAGCCAAGGAGGCCCACAACATTTCATCACTTACCAACCTAGAACGAATCCAACAAAGAAGCCCCATATTAACGAAAAATACTTATTTGGAGTGCTGCCTAATGTAAATGCCCCAATGACGATCGTGATGAAAAGACATCCCATCGATATCTGCCACGCGACATTCGGATTGAAACGCTTTGTTACAGCAGGGGCCAACCTAGCTCCGGGTATTGTACCCATGAGAACGATCAAGAAGAAGAGAGAGACATCCGTAGCATTTAATCCAACCACCTCATTGAGGTACACGACCGATAATGTCGTCAATGCCCCTACACTCGACTGTGCAAAGACCTCGGCCACCAAGAACCACAGCAATCCCCTTTTGTACTGATGAAAAATGGATTTGGCCGTTCGAATATTTTGTTTGAGTCCATAAACAACAATACTAGTACAGCTCCCTAATCCCCCCGGAAGTGATCGTGAGGCGGGTCGAGAGGGCATGTAGTAATGCCACCCAACGCCAAACAAAATAGCAATAAAGAAGGCATTAAATCCCTGCGCCATTCTTGCCGTCAATGTGCTGTTATCAGCAATACCAAACGCAAATGATAGCCCCCCAACAAGAATCAAGAATAACGCTTGAACAGTGAATTGTTTGGCTGTAAATCTAGCCGTGTATTTGGAGTGTTTTTCTTGTCCAACAACCTCACAAATCTCTGGTAAGTAAGCTAGTGATGTCATAATCATACCAGAAAAGCAAAATCCACCAATAGACTGGAGAATAGCCATGGGAAACCACGTTTTGGGACCAATCGATATTTGAATTATCTGAATGAGTGTGAAGACTACCGAAAATGCCATCCCGATAAATCGTCTGTAGGATGTGAAATCTAACAATACACCGATGATGGGCATGAAAAAGGCGCTCAACAGCCCCGTTATCACGGCAATGTTGGAAATGAGAGCCAATGGATTTTGACCGTAAACTTTATTGGTACATTCGTAATTTTCTTCGCCTGTGGCCTCCTTGATGGCAAGTAGTTCCTCTCCAGTGGGGCAGCCTGCAGCCCTTTGGGCCAATTCAAGCAGGGCTGCATTTAGCACTATGTTACCCATTACGGAAATACCTCTCCCCATTGCAAGCAAGGCGTATCCCTGTGTCGTAAGAAGCAGTAGGCATGATATAAGAGTTATGTTATCAAACTACGAGAATCATTTGAATCTTTGTCCATTGATTTACCTTGGCTGCTGGGACGCCTCGGTAGTCCCATAATCGCTTGCAGCAGCTTGACCCTAACATGTCACTGGATAGTTGAGCTGCTTCTTTGTCAATACGCTGCATGATGACGTGCTGTTTGCCGTTATTCGACAACATGCTGTTATGTTTTTTGCGTCATTGTGAATTTTTTTGGAGTTGAATTATTTTTGTTACATGAACATGTGAATGTTACGATATCGTACATAGGGCCTGTAACAAATACTTTTAAAAAACTTTCTCGAACTCAGACGAAGGGTGTTGAACCTGCGAATCGGGATTCAAGTCAGCCCCTGCCACGCACACAACTATGTAAAAGTCGTATTGTATGGTACATAAACCCGATCCCTGCTCATAAAAAAATAAGTGTCCCCACATCACTTCTGGGCGTCCTCAAGACGAAAACAACGATGATGTCTTCTAGAAATCAGCCCAGCAGCAGCAGCATGCTACCTGTCTCCGAGTGGATCCGTCTTGCCCTAGACAGCGTCATGACAAATTATTTGCCCGATGTGGAGGAATCATCCATCGATGGTGATGCTGACTTGGCAGTTTCGACAGACGCTTACATTGTCCCGGCTCTTCGAATTGCCACATCGCTAGCAGAACAAATTTGTAGAGCGGAAGCAGCAGCAGCAGCGGCTGAAGATGAAGCAGCCTATCAAGAGGCGCTGCCCGGAGGCGGAAGAGACACGTCCTATTCCAATAATTTGCAAATCATTCTGCCTACGCCAGATTCAAATTGGTCTTCTAAAACTTTCGTCCATATACCGCATGAGATATATTCATATTATGACTTGTATACGGGGGGAGAAGTTGTTGGCGTGGGTGGCAATCATACATCATATCTCTCCGTTACACGTGCACAACTTATGCCCACGATGGCAGCAGATGCAGGCGATAGTGATAATGCTTCAACGGAGAAGTTGAGACGAATTCATTCACTTGGGCTGGTATTCTATGAGCTATTTTCGGGTGGGGATCGTCCATCACTTCATAATGCTTCAGAATTAGAAGATCTAATTGACCCACTCTGTATCGGACAGGGAAATAATCATGATGAGATTCATCTTGCTGACGCCCTGAAGATCATCGATGATCTCGATGAATATGACGACGAATTCGGACAACATCCCCAGAAGAAAGCAGCACAAAATAGGCATCCATCTATATCGACAGAAGCTCTTCACTCGAAGAGGATTCCAGGGACATTGTGCGATTTGGTCGTCAACATGTTAGACTGCACCAACGGTGAATTCACTGGTAGTGAAGCCTACCGATCAATGTCTGATGTTCTCATCGACTTGCAACTGATGTTGGATCAACCGGCAACCTTTCTTCGAGATATCGATCTCGAAAAGTTGTTTTCTACCGATGAGCTTGACTTCAGCGAGACGATGTTTGGACGAGAGAGTGAGCTTTCGATTCTGCGCAGTGTTTATCAGCGGTCACTATCATCTGGTCAGAAAGAGCTTGCGCTTATTACGGGTCCAGCTGGGTCTGGCAAATCGTACCTATCTCATCGATTTGGGGATGATGTAAGAGCCAGTGGCGGCGTGTTTCTCTCTGCGAAATTCGATCAACTGAAACAGGCACGACCACTGAGTGCATTAACTTCTGCTTTCAACGATTACTGTGAAGCGTTGTCCAGAGACGGCGGCAGCGAGGGTGCTAAATCGTTTGTGTCCCAGTTGAGATCGAGATTAAGGAATGATGATGTCTTCTACTTGACCCAAATGATTCCGAGCTTGGCCAATGTTCTACACCAAGAGGGCGTTTTGGGCCTCGAAGCAGGCAATGATTGCGTAAATGCTCAGCAGCGGCTCCAATTTTTGTTGTGTCAATTCGTCGAAGCCATGACGGAGTCGACTACAGTGTCTATTGCAGTCCATCTAGATGATCTGCATAACGCAGATGATGCATCTATCGGTGTTATCAACCAACTATTTTTATCCACGTCTACACAAAGAATTTTCTTTCTCGCATCCTCCCGGGAAGATGAAAAATTGTGTAAAATGATGACCAATATGGACAACTTTGGTGCGATGTATAAGCAAATAAAAATGGACGATTTGGACGAGCTTGCGATCAATAAGGCCATTTCAGAGCTGTTGCATCTCTCTCCACGACTCACTCGGCCGCTTTCGATCATCGCTCACCACAAAACTCGAGGGAACGCTTTATTCTTTTCGCGCTGGATGGTGGCGCTTAGCAAAGAAGGCCTATTACACCCAAGCTTAAATCGTCGTCGTTGGGTTTGGAACGAGAATGAGATTCGCATGAAAAAAGTGCCTGATGACGTAGCAATGTTCTTCCGAGGTTCTATCCACAATCTACCAAAGGTTGTGCAGAAGTCACTATTCGTCATGGCCTGCTTCGGAGCTTCGTTAGATGGCGCTTTGATTGAATCACTAGAACGAGCATTACCTCTACAGCTCTTTACATCGCTGAACGTTGCCGTAGGTGAAGGTTTGCTGGACAAGATTGATAATCAGTATCGTTTCAGTCATGACTGTATCCAGGAAGCTGCATATAACATGATAATACTGGAGGAGAAATGCTTGCATCACTTTCAGCATGGCCTTTCATTAGCAAAACTTAGTTTCTCTGAAGTGTCGCAAGGTCAAGACAACGACAACATCCTCTTCGCAGCTGTAAATCAGCTGAATCTTGGAGGTCCAGCTGCCCTACAAGCTTTGGAAGAGAGCTTCATTGTTGCGACGCTAAATTTGAGGGCTGGAAAGAAGGCGATGCAGATGTCAGATTTCAAAGCTGCTTATTCATTCTTCGATAACGGGATTTCATTTCTTCGGAAGAAGCACTGGCAAGAGCACTATGAGCTGAGTTTGGAGCTGTTCTCCTTGGCCGCAAAATGTGCGCTCACAAATGGAGATTTCGCTAGCATGAAGCTGCTTATAGAGCAAGTACTGAACAATGCTAGAACGTTTGAAGAGAAGCTTCTATTGTTATACTACTCCATTTGCTCGTTTGCTTATTCGGGGGAATTTGTAGAAGCTGCTCAAAATATAGAATCAATCTTGTCACAACTTGGCGAAGCCCTCCCAGAACCAGAACAAACATCAAGATCTGAATTGTTGCACATTGTTGAGCAGACAAAAGTTACCTTAGAGAAATACTCCGTCGGAGCGTTAAAGAATCTTAAACGCATCGAGGATCCATGCAAGAAAATTACGATGCTGTTCTTAGCGAGGCTGCATTTTTGTCTTTTCTTCATCAATCCTGAAAAGCAGCCTATCGTGACAACGAGAATGGTTTATTTTACTTTGTCTCATGGTATGTGTGAGACTTCTCCTCTAGCATTTGCTTTTTTTGGATCCATGCTGGGCAAGTTGGGGAATATTGAGCAGGGTTATCAATACACGAAACTTGCAAAGCAACTCATAGAAGAGAATGCTTCATGTGAATCAAGTGGATTAGCATTATCCACTGCAGCGCAACTCTTTTGCTATGTAGAGCCAGTACAAGCAGTGGTGCCTCTCTTCATTGAAGCCTGCGAAAGATCCATGTCGGAAGGTGATGCAACCAATGCATGTGTGACTATGATGTGTTACTGCAATGAAGCATACATATCAGGTCTAGTTCTTCCGAGACTAAAAGAGAAATGCTCTGAAGCTAGGCGACTGATGAAACGGCTAGGTCACTCTTCCGCTCTTTCGCATTTAGTCATATTAGAACGACATTTGCAATCTTTGATGGGGGCGCCGTGGGGTAGTGACCACGGTATAGAGGAAGAAATCGAAGAAGCAAACTCTCACACCATCTTTTACTCTCTTGTATACAATCTTTGCAACAGTTTTATGTTTAGGATGTATTGCACTACAAAAATCGTTGTGCAGCAGTTCCTTGCCCATAACCGAGTCGATTGGACACTCATGTTTTTGCAGTCGGAAAGTACCTTCATTTTCGGACTGGCGTCATTCTGGATATCACGTGAATCTAGCGAACCACGTTGGAAGCAATGTGGTCTTAAGGCCAAAGAGGCCATGCGAGAGTGGACGAAGTCATCAAAGTGGAACTTCGAACACAAGTTCTTACTTTTAGATGCCGAGAATAACTTTTGTGACGGCAACGTAGAACAGGCGACGATATTATACGAGAAGGCGATCAAATCTGCGGAGGAGCATAGGTTTGTGAACGGTGAGGCGCTTGCGTGTGAACTTGCGGGATACTTCTACTTAGACTTAGGAGAGAAGATAACTGCGAAAAAATACTTTGTCAAAGCGCATGAAGCATATGAATTATGGGGTGCGCTTGGCAAGGCAGCAATATTGAATGAAGAGATCGAAAAAGAATTAAATACCTCTGTAAGGTAAATTATTGTATGTAGGTACTTAGTGGCGTTGAAAGGCCTTGAAGTTCTATCTGAGAGAGAGTTGCTCGGCACAGGTACACAATCGGAGGCCTAATTGAGACCAGTAGCCTTCCTCGCCTCTTCCTCTGTTTCACGGAGTAGGAGTATTTTTTATTGTTTTGAAAATTACGCAATAAAACCCGGATGATAAGCGGAAGAAGAAGTAATAGTAGTAGTAGTAGTAGAGCAGCAGCAGCACAAACATGGTGACTCGTCTCAAAATTGGGTCGTCGCTGATGAAGGAGCGTGAAAAAACAGAAGAGGATGAGGGAAAAATTGCGGAACATCCATCAAAAAGGGCCGAAACAAACAAATCGACGACCGTCAAGACGACTTCATCGTCGTTATCATCCGCTGACACGACGTCTCTTCTCAATAATATGCCTCAGCGACATCCTCCGCCTGCCTCTGCCTCTGAAAGAAAGCCTCATAGCAGCTGCTTAACATCAAACATCACAATTAAAGATGTAAACTCATCATCCTCAACAGCATCCCAATCATCACCATCACTGTTGTCGTCATCAATGTCTTCCTCTATACAGCTCCCGGCGGGATGTCTATGCGAACACGATGGCTGCGATCAAGCTGAATTGCTCGCTCGTGCGAAGAGATGTCTGAAATAATTAGACTCTCACAGCAGGTAAAGGAAGCTGAAGCCGCTAGAGCCAGGGCTGCCAATATCAAACCGCTGTTATGTGCAAAGCCTACGTTTGAACTTGATTCTAATACACCGGATGCTGCCGAGGTTAGTGATACCACCGCCCTTGATGAGACAAAAGCTGCATCGCTGGGGAAGCGAAAGGAACGTGAAGGAGATCAACATCCTTATCAACTGGGCGGCCTGTTCTACAGTCCCTATCCAAAAGAGAAGCCAACTCCCGAAGAAATACAAACGTTTGTAGACTTTACGAACAAGTGGATTCCATCTGCAAAAGGTAAATGTACTGAGAGTGAGGCAAAAGAAGAGAAGGCAGACGAAACGAAAGGTGGTGATGCATCTTAGAGTATACAATCATTCTCCTGAGTGTAGAATTATTACAGTGTGCAGCTACTTGTTAACTAATAACACTATACGTTGGCATCACTCTCTCCCGCCCAACTTAGCACAGGGAAAGGGGAAAAGCCTATCTTCTGATCTGGACGGAAGATGAAAGCGGAGTTGAGTGCGATTCATAAAGTAGTGATGCACATGTATAGTTCAAGAAACAGCCCTTTCACAACAAATACCACACCTCTTTCAAACGGTCCCGTTTCACATAAAATAACAAAATGGTAGAATGTTGCCCGATATGCCTCCGTTCCATGTCAAGTCCATTTGGCATTTGCTCTCCATGCGGACATCCATACCACCATGGCTGCTGGTGTGAGATGATTGCCAAGGGTAAAGCATCAAAGTGTCCGATGTGTAAAACCGATGTAGAGAAATTTGTTAGAGCGTTTATGGACGTGTGCGATTCAAAAGGCGATGAGGCCGAAGGAAGCTGCAAATCTTGTGGAGATTTGAAACTGGTAGTGAAGGAACTGAAGGAAGAAATACGTATATTGACCGAGCAACTCCATATATTTCACAAAGAGGCTTTGTCGCAGCTATCTCAGATTGATCTAGAGCTCAAAGGTATCGCTGTGGCGCCTTCTGATGAAGTATGCAAGAAAAACGAACAAATTTGTAAACTGCAAGAACAGTTGCGTCGTTTTCATGACGAGGCACTCACGCAGTTGGAAACTGATCGAGTGTCCTTCTGGTGAGACAATATATGATTGAGACGTTCCGTGTATGGATTAATGAGTAATATTGAGATTAGTAAAAATCATCTTCATCATCAAACTCATCAACAATAATACCACCTCCGATTTCCATCATCATTCCTCCGCCTTCGTCCCCACTTGATACCATCATACCACGCTTTTTTGCTAATGCCCTCATGACTGCGGCCGCCATCGGACTAAGCACGGTTTGACCTTGATCTTCTCCATCTAGTATTCCGGCTTGCACTGCACATCCCAAAGCCACTGCTTCATCTGGGTTGACTGTTCTCTGTGGTGTCTGCCCGACCACAGCCTCGAGAAGTTTGGCGATTACCGGCATGCGTGTAGCTCCTCCGACAAGAACGATGCGAGAGAGGACACGGCCGTGAATACCCTCCTGAACCTTTTTGGTTCCTTCACTTAGAGAGAGTGCTTGTTGTGTCACCATACTTTGGCTCTTCTTCTTTTGAGGCTGTTTTCCCAATAGTGAAGCAGTAGTCGCATCCTCCATGGCCGACTGTTTCTGTTTCCGAAACGATCGCTCCTTCTTATCAATATCACGTGCCCGTCTTCGTCCACGCTGCTGCGCTTTCTTTTGCGCCTTGAGATCCATCAATTGTATCTGTTCCAACGCTTGCTCATTCAATACATCCAATGTATCATCTTCCTCATCTACCTCTCTCCCTCCTTTCATTTTGAGAATTAATCCTTCCTCTTCATCAGCTTCGTCATCAAACTCCCAAAAGTCTTCTCCATCCTCCCACTCACTTCTCGCCTTCTCCATGGCTAATGCATTCTCCACGAAGCTTGGACGTGCTTCTCCTGGTAGTAATGCACCGGCCATAATGGCCACCTCTCTTATTGGTTGCAGTAGCATTTGCAACTCGTTGGCACAGATTGCTTCAAATATTTTGCGATCCAGTGATGCAACAATGTAATCTTGCCCGTCTACCCATCCTCTTGATTCAAGTTTCTCCGTATCAAATGGACCAATAAAGCTGAATTTGTTGTTGTTGAAATCGTCATCATCATTGCCATCAATACTGAATCCTCCCTCGCATTCACCACCACCACCACCACCTAGCTTTTTCCACCCTTGTTCAGTCAATGGTACCAAAATCTCCACAATCTTTTGATTCGTCAAACATTTTCGTACTTCCTCCGCCACTCGCAATATAATATCCTGGATCTCACCCGATCCCCTTCGATACCAATCCTTAACATATACACCACTAACATTGCTACCACTATTACCGCCATCACCGCCATCATTCTTATTATTACTCTTGCTCTTTCGACCAAACTCCACAGCTTTACCACTCAAATACTCCGCCACACGTCGATCAAAGTCGGTACCCCCCAATCGATTATTACCTACCGTGGCTAGTACCTCAGTAAATCCACCGCCCACTTCTAATATGGACACGTCGAATGTTCCCCCACCCAAGTCAAAAACTAATATAAGTTCATCGTCGACCAATTTCTTCGAGTCAGAGGAGGAGGAGGAGTTGTCATTATCGACATTACCATACGCCAATGCCGCAGCTTCCGGTTCTGGTAATAACTTAACTTTGTTCACCCCCGCCAATTCGGACGCACGAATAGTCGCACGACGTTGAGCATCGGTAAAGTAGGCTGGGACACCAATGACTGCTCTGGTCACCCTAACCTTCCTATTCTCATTATTGTGATGTTGTTGTTGAGTAGCAGCAGAATAATGTTCCTCGGCGACATCAAACAATTTCCGTAAAAGACATGCCGAAATCTGTTCTGGACGTAGTGTCGATGATTCATTTTGTATGGTACATGATAATAATGCAGGATCCGATTGGGCTTGTTCCAATTGTTTATGTAATTTGGGCAATTCATCGTTTTTGTTTCGTTTCCATTTGTTGCCGCTTTTCTTCTTCTTCTTGCTCTTGTTCTGTTTGTTTTTGCCGTTGCTATTCTCATCATCCATCATGAAAAAATTGGTGATATCATCACTGATAGAATCTACTACCAATGAAGGAGATGAAGATGATTGCTTGGATACCAACAAGTTGGGCACCACCCCTAAAGCAAGTGAGGCCATCTTCCCACCTGTACCGATGACACGTTTGACATTTCTATATGATGAATTGGGATGATATTGCTCGTAGCGTATGGCTTGGTGGCCGGTGTAGATATTGTACGTAGGAGATGCTGGCCAGTTTATGTCAATGTCTAGTTGATCATCATCGTCGTATGTCCAGGGAGGCAGTGGTAGCGACTCATCATCATCTGTTGACTCATCTGATGGCACCAGGGCAACAACACTTGGCAAAGTGGTGGCTCGTGAGTCAATTTCAATCATTGTAGGCACGCTACCACCCGATCCATCCGAACGAGGTAGCATCATTGCCACGGCACTATTGGTCGTTCCGAGATCAATACCCACCCCGATCCCTTGCAAATATTGCTCATCATTTTCACCATCTGTAGCAAAGAGTGACGACCGTCGGTGGATTGATGTCTCCTTTCGCGTCAGACGATCATCTTCTCGAGCAGCATGTCGTCGCAGCGAAGCGATAGGAGTCGATGACAACAGAGGAGGCTGTTGAAACGCATCACTGACTGACAGCAGCGGCGGTATGAGGGGCCACAGCATTGTGATTGATGGCTGCTGTACGCTGTGCGGCATGTAGGATGCTGAGTTTTTATGGTCATGATGGCGGATGGATGGCGGGCGATACGAAGCGATGAAGGGTGGAGAGTTGTCCTGATAATAGGGATTTTGGCAATGGGGACAAAATCGTACCTACTCGCCTTAGATTGTCACAGCGACACTTTCCCCCTCTAAATTTCGGCCACGAAAAAAGCGGTTCTTCGTTCACATCAAATTTTATCATGCTTCCGTTTATTCATGAGAAAGACCAATGATGTTATGTTTGGAAGTATTCAACACGAACTGACTGAAATTCTTGCTAGCTACCCTGTATCATGGTGATTAGCTTCTGGACGACGAAGCGAAGCGGTTAGTAGCAGCTAGTTCATTAGATCATCTGATTTGCAACCATCATGATGCAGCCCCTGCACCAACTCTTCATCCTCCTATTGGGAGTGACATGGATAGTTGCCGACGAACAACCTCAATCTTCCTCTCTCAGCGGCGACAGCAGAGAACTGCAAGATCAATGGGTTCCAGAGGCACGCATCATTGGAGGATTTCAAGCCCAGTCACGTCGCTACAAGTACTTTGCTTCATTTCAAAGGCCTCCATACTTCTCACACTTTTGTGGAGGAGCACTCATCACACCAACGTTGGTTCTGACGGCGGCTCATTGCTATAAGGATTACGAGTACTTTGCAGAAATTGACGGAAGGAGATATTTAATGAAAGAGCAGATTGTGCATCCAGACTTTGAACGGATAGGTGTAGCACCCAACAACGATGCCATGCTAGTCGTATTAGCAGAACCCGTTGTGGAAAATGGAAATAGCTACATGATGTTGAACACCTTGTCCAATTTTCCATCTCCTTACACTCCCGTCACTGCCATTGGACGTGGGTACACTGACCCACTAATCAAGGCGGTGTCACCAACGTTGATGGAGGTTGGATTGCACACGGTTACTAATGACGAATGCAAATACGGACCCGAATTCATTGACTACTCGGCGTGGACACATTATAGAGATATGGTGACAGATAAGATGTTATGTGCAACTTCGTACGAATACAAAGACACATGTAACGGAGACAGTGGTGGGCCACTTTTCGTTAAAGGTGCAGATTCCGATCTTGATGTTCAGGTTGGTATTGTAAGTTGGGGCTACCGATGCGCAGCCGAGGGCTATCCTGGAGTGTACACGAGAGTTTCAGACATTACTGGTTGGATTAATGATGAAGTGGCTAGGCTTTCGGGAGGGAGTGTTCAGACTAATGAACCCACAAAAGCTCCATCAGACAAGCCAGCGTACGAGAAGACGCCTCCACCAACTCCGAATCCTACTCCCGAACCATCACCTCCTCCAACAATCTCAACGAAGGCCGCACCCACGTCAACTCAATATTTAGCAAATTCTGGCCCAGTTGATTGCCCCGATGCATACGACCCTTCCAAAACCAACTACGCAAAAGGAGACGTCGTATCATATGTTGGAATCGTATTTTCATGCCTTTATCCAGAGTATTGTAATCCTCACGATGTGTCGCCCGATCTGGTAGATGGAATGAAGCTCTGGCGTGATGGATGGCTTTACATGGGAAATTGTCAGGAAAGTCCGCACAGTGTTGAAGTTCAGCAGACATCAAAAACAACAACAACGACAACTCTTGCTACTACTCAAGCAACGGAAGCTCGCAATTTCCACGAGATTGAAGAAATTGTAGAGGTCGTTCAAGAAATGAAAGAATCCATATCTTCACCAGTAGCACAATCAGCTCTACCTCCGACGCAGGTGTTTCATATTGCTGCAAAGGGGTGTTTGAGAAGTGGCAGTGATCAACTTTTCAACGATGTGCAAATAGATCTTTGTGTACCTAATGAGCACACCTCAAGCCTTACTGTTAACTGCTGCGTTGGATCACTGGCAGATAAAAATCTTGAATGTAGTCGCGATGGATGCTTTGAGACCATGCTGTATTCGGAAGCAGAAAAACTGTGTAACGATGAAGGTAAGAGGCTATGCACGGCAGCCGAGCTGGAATCGCAAGCTTGCTGCAGGAATGGATGCAACTTCGACAAGCGTGTATCTTGGACTTCAGATGTGTGCGAAAATCGTGAAAAATAACAGCAGTTTAAGAAGCTGTGAATAGATCATCGAAATGAATGTAATACAGACATTTATGTATAAAATGACTAGGCTACAATACTTTACTCACAACACTTAGATGCTCGCCATGTGGTTCCAAGAGTTCTGTCCCAGGGTGGCCTTTTTCACACCTATGGTCTCCTCTTCTTTATTATTACATACCTCATGGATATAATCTGTACTTCCTGTTGTTGCTGCTGCTGTGTTTTAGGCCTTGAGCATTGCACGTGAACGGAGGTGGCTCGGACCTCGGACCTCGGACCTCGGACCTCGGACCTCGGACAGGAGGATGCAGTTGTTGTTTGACCAACATTCAGATCCCGTTAATTCTAATCTAAGCTTCAGCTAGTTAGTTACCGGCTGCAGCTCAAAACATGATGCAATCGTATCATCCCATGCACTCCCTCCTTCACTGCTCAAATCAAGCATATTTTCAATCTCTGTAACTACTCCAGATAAATTATTCTCAACAAAGTCAATCCATCTTTCCATTGCTTTCCCCCCTTGTTCTGTACCAGCCAATCCTACTTTGGCGATGACTGTGCATCCAAGTGACCATGTGACGCAGCAAACAGTAAGGCAGCTCACTCTTGAGATAGCTTGCGCCTTTGATTTGCTTCTTGATGCATAGCCAGACCAAGAGGAAGGCATCATCACATCGTCTTGCTTCATATTGATTATAATGATTACGTGCAGTTCAACTTACCATTGTCTGCAGTGCACGCTTCCCTGAAGGACGCCTCACACTCACACGCATTGTAGCTGTAGTCGGAAGTGATGGTATTTCCCACCACCGTCACCGTTAGAGTTAGAGCTGCTGCTGCTGCGCTGGGCATGTTACATTGAATTAATAGACACGTAAGGCGAGATTCTGTATCAAACCAGTTGGCAATGAACTCCTCGCTCACTTGTAAGTTGGTGTATCGTAAAATAATAATAATATGTAGAAGAATGGTGTGAATAGTGACATACAAAGTGACCTAACTTTATGGCACAGACAGCTCCTCATATGAGATGAATGTACACGAGAGAAAACGTTAATTAACGCTAATACCTCCTATCCCTCTCTCTTTTCTGTCCTCCGTTGAATACTACCGGACTCCTTTCACTTTCCTCAAATTAGAATATAAAGAGAGCAGCTGCTGCAGACGTGGCGGCAAGTGCGAGCATGCCAGTGCCAGTGGCTTTGCCTGCACTGGCACTGGAGATCATCGTGCACACTTTGATTTCCACTTCTTTCAAAATCTCATCAGGAATCTGACCCTCTGCGCTCTTCCACTCTGAGACGCAAGATGTTGCAACACAATTAATGGAGTCTTTTATAATAATTTTGATAGATTGGCCCGTGACCATGGTGCAATCGATTACGGTATCACCCCCGTTTCCTTCTACAATGGCGCCTAGATAAGATAATGTTCAGAAGATGTGAAACGATAGGATATTCTCGTAAACAACTCAGGCGGGTACAAGATAATGATAATGATTACCTGCGTTCCAACTTACCATTGTCTGCAGTACACGCTTCCCTGAACGACGCATCACACGCATTCAAGTCGATTGTCGCGGTATCTCCCACTATACTTAGAGCTTCAGGGCATGATACATCGTTCGACGCAGGGTAAGATTCTGTATCAATCATGTCGGCAATACACTCGTCGGAAAATCCTTGCAGCATCCTGTGGAGGTAATGTTTGGGCCTGGATGCGAGAAGAGTCTCGACCTTGTCTTTTAACTCGTCATATGACGAAGTAGAAGCCGCCGATGATGATGCGAGGGTGGCGGTGGAGACGGAGAGGAAGGCTACTGCCGCGGTTGCTTGATTCAACTTCATGGTTTTTGTTTTTGTTTTTGTTTGTTGGTTGGTTTGTTTGTTTGTTCGTTTGATGCTGTGTTGTTTTTTATGATTTGTGTGGTGTATGGAATGGGAATTGAGACGTGGAGTAGTGAGTAGTCTTGTACGATGAAGACCAAGATCAAGACCCTCTAGACCACTACGAAGGTAGATGTGGGTGTCGTGGATGTGGTTGTAAGGCGAGCAAGACCACAACATACAGAGAACACAGAACAGGAAACTCTCTAAGGATAATGTCCAACTCGTGTAACAACGACATACTCGGCGAGATGAGAGAGAGAGAGAGAGAGAGAGAGAGAGAGAGAGAGAGAGAGAGAGGAACAACTACATGTACAATATGTATTTTACCACATGAAGTGAAGCACTGTCGGGCCATGCTATGATGGTGGTGGAATCGGTATTATTGTTCATTTGCCCTTTGGGCAAGATTTGCCGACGTTTTTGACACATAGATAATGTCAAATATTGTACCAAAGTGACAATGACAGAACGCTTCCGTCAGCCCTCAGCGAAGTGAGCGTTGTCGGGCCAGGTTAGATAGCACTAGAGTACACTAGGATGGCGGAATCCCTGGTGATGTTCTTTGCTCCTTCATTTTGTTTCTGTCCCAGGGTGACCTTTTTCATACTTATGTTCTCCTCTTCATTAGTTGTTCACACCTCACGGATATATAATCTGAATATGTTCTTCCACTTCCAGTTGCTGTTGCTGTTGTGTTTTATTATGTGTTGAGCATTGCAAGTGGATCATATAATAAATATGGCTGAACGGAGGTGGCTCGGACCTCGGACAGCAGGATGAGTTGTTGTTTGACCACCATTCACATCACGTTAATTCTAATTTAAGCTTCAGCTAGTTAGTTACCAGCTGCAGCTGAAAAATATGATGCAATCGTATCATCCAATACACTCCTTCCTTCACTGCTCAAATCAAGCGTATTTTCAATCTCTGTAACTACTCCAGACGCATTATTCTCAACGAACTCAATCAATCCATCCAATGCTTCTTTTCCTTGTACTGTACCAGCCAATCCTCCTTCGGCGATAACTGTATCCAAGTGACCATGTGACGCAGCAAGTAAGGCAACACACTCTTGAGAAAGCTTGCGCCTTTGATTTGCTTCTTGATGCATAGCCAAGAGGAAGGCATCTCGTCGTTGAACTTGCTTCTTATTCCCAACAATGGCTGAAGCACTGGTAGTGGTGTCCATAACATCCATAGCTTGTTGGAATTCAAATCGTAAACTACCCACCACAGAACGTAATGCTGGAGCATCGGCACGGCATGATACCGTGTCAGCGCCAACGCCTACTCGTGTGATTGACCTTGACGGGTCTAATGGTGGGCTTCGTCCAGACTTGGCCAAGGCGTCATCTAACCAAATCTGCCCGTCACTCATACTAATCAAATCTTCCACATGTTGGAGTGCAAGACGTTTGGCATTTTCTGCATCCGACGTACTTGGCAATGGGATTTGTATCTTCTTCAAGTTTTTGGGTGTTAAGGGTACCTTGGCCTTAACAAGCATGGCGATACGAGTCTTTATCTTTTCGGGCATATTCTCAAAGTCCGATGGGTCGAATGATGGCTCCTCCTCGTCATTGCTGCCATCCACTACTTGCTCTTCATCTCCAGGAAGAGTTGACAAAAGAATAAGAGTTACACTCCCCCCACCCTTTTTGAGATTGAACCTTGCCGAACGTTGGATCAATCCACTGAAATACCCTCTCATTTCCGAGGAGCCACTTCCCTGTAAATCAGCAGCAACCACGGCATCCTTACCATACACTTGGACTAAGAATTGAGTTGTAACATCCCATAATGATTTGTGTAGATTGATATCATCAATAAAAACAACACTGTCCCCACCAGTGGTTAATGCATGATGTTCGGCAAGAGAGCAGGTCGTGGCGGCAACAGCCACAGCTTCGGCTGCTGTCATGGCCTTTTCGGTGGAAATAGCAGATGCAATACTACTAGTACTAGCGGATGTTCCACCCCCACTCCCCTCTCCTTCTCCATTATGATTGCGTGTAGAAAGGACGGTAACAACATCATCTTGAATCCCAGCCTCTGTCAATCTATCCAATAAATTGGAACGAACACGACCATCTCCCGAAGTCAACCCATAGAAACATCTTGTAGACTTCTTCTTGTTCGTGTCATGATGATGATGATGACGATTATTCTCAATAACATTGCGTAAAAAGTTAATCGTCCACCCACGTTTGTTCGTAGTATCATTGGCATTACCAATCACAAGCATATTCTGTCCCTTCCCAATTGGTGTTAGAGAATCAATGGCAGTAATTCCGGATACTAACGGTGAGTCAATTAATCCAATATCACTGATTTTGGGAATGGGCATAAAGATTGGTCGTCGAGTAGTAGTAGTAGTAGTAGCAGTACTGTCATTGTCGATATCCAAAGTTGAAGTTGAAACTGTGATAGAAATTCCACCTCCAATTCCCAATCCACTTTCCAAATCTACGGTGTTGGTAGCAGCAGTAGCAGTAGTAGCAGCCTTTGGAAAGGATCGACTAACCGACCCATCCTTCAACACAGCCAATGGATTACCAAGATAATCTACAATAGACCCCGGTGGGATAGTCGATGGATCAATTGATACCAACTTGTGAGAAATGGAGCAAGTTGCATCATCACCATCATTACTACTTGGAGAGGTAGTATTGTCAAGTAATACAAATACGACAGGGTGTCGATGAGCAACAACCATTCCTTTTTGATTGGAATTGGGAAAGGTGACTGTTCGTCCTGTGAAATCTCCATCGGCTGAACGAAAGAAGAGAGAGAGAGTGAGAATTAGAATGAATTGATGATATTATCGGGAAGAAATGTAATGAAGAAGAAGGAAAGATGAGAAGAAGAATACAGTAAAATGGAACATGTATGCAAATCAATAATAAATAGACCGCAAAAGAAAGCACACAGATATTCTGTATACTATTCTGTATACGCACCAACAACACCCCCATTCTTACTATTCGCAGCAGCAGCCTTCTTCACAGCCTGAGGCATCGGTTTACCAAATAATGCACTTGCCAATTCCACTTTTTCACCCTCCTCATCTTCTTTTGTCACATCATCATCTGTCTCGGTAGCAGCAGCTGCCGCCATTGCATTGGCAACTGCATACGCGTTATTGTTTGGTGCCAAGTCTTCCTCACACACTTTCACCACGGCAAATGCTGCCCCGCCATTATTCGAAGAGCGGAGGATGGATAATACCTCGCCGGTAAGCACTCCCCCAAATTCATCATTGTTGCCATCTTGTATAGAATAAGACTGTTGCTGCTGCTGCTGTGCATCTTGTGGAACCACGGCAGAGAAGAATCGAGCGGTGGTCGAAGAAGCAGAAGACAAGAAGTGCAGAGAGTCACTTCTGCGGCTAGGAGGAGGAGTGACAAAGGCTGTTGTAACTGACGGATAATTGTAGCCTACGAGAAGAGAGGAGGCCAGTGACGAAGCTGCTGCTGGAAGAAACTTCATGGTATTGCTGTTGACTGATGTTGCTGAATACGACGATGATCGATGGAAGGAAGAAAATTTTGCAGCAGAGCGGCGGAAGCAGATGATATGTTCGAAAAGAGCCGAGGAGAAAATATTCGGGGAAGAGTTTCTGAAGAAGAGGAGCGATGACTTAGTAGCAGTAGTAGCTAATTGTAGCTGCAGCCGACCAAGGATCATTTGAAGATACTATTGGATTCGCTCGGTCTTCTTTGGAAAATGTTGTTACATCGTTATCTACATCATGATGAATCAGTGGCGGTCAGTGCGTAGTGCGTGCGTGCGGCAAGTGACGGGCGTCTCAAAACAGACCCACTCTAGAGATACTATGAACTATGTATGCATTTTTGGTACGACATAAATATAGGTACCCACCACCCACGCACAACCCACACACAACAACCCCAGTCCGGAAATGCCCGTTATTCTCTCGAAATACCCATCCCTGGCTATTTTAACGTCTTTCTCTCCTTTGCAAGTTGGCAAAAGATCATAAGGCGAAAGGCTTCAAAGCGGTACCTAGATACCATGTCCTACACATATGTAATAGGGTGATGTGTACTGAGTCGTACTCCACAGATGTTATGTTTCCGCGATCACAAATCTACAAGTCACAAACGAACTATTTGATCGAGGAAGGGGCCATCTGCCTCCATAGTATTTAAACTCACTGCAGTTGGGAGTCCTACCAGAGTGGGAGGAACTCAACGG
>JALLBJ010000338.1:0-27035 GCA_036940105.1 Skeletonema potamos
TAGACGCCAACGATGCCGTAGATAGATACAGCATCGTTGGCGTCTACCTCTTGTCCACAATCATGTCCGACGTTCTGCCAAAGGTCGCTGAGATTCTTCCTTTCAGGTCCAACGATGTAGGATCTTAAGTCGAATGCGTTGATCTCCTCTGAAATATGCATGGAATGAACTGATTTGATGATGGCAATCGTTTTGGTTTTGACGTGATGGGGTGAAGATTCAAAGTTAACAACTGCTTTGCAGCAAAAGGGAATGTCATAGTGCAGATATATAAGTTAGAGTACGGCTAGAAAATAAAAATAAGATGTACAATTCTCATACAACTCCACACCTAAGAGCCAGCGGGCAGTGGGCAGGATAAACACTGATTACTGCCTCACTTTCCAAAATGTAATCTATACTTGATTAGGATAATGACCGACTCGCTCACTTAGCTCACACCCACATATCTATAAATAGACACACGATTCCCAATAGTGAAACTAATTTACTTTTCATGGCACATTTTGAACTAACCATGAATAGGACTAGATAATCTCATTCAACTTCAGGCACATCATCGACGAAAACTTCTTCTTTTTCTTGCTGTATCAAAGATTCTACGGCTTGCATCGCAGAAGCCAAAGCTACCCTCGCCACTTCATCATCACTTGGTTCGTCCGGAGGCGGCACGGGGATGACTTCACTTTGCTCCTCATCTTCGCTTTCTTCTTCTTCTCCTTCTTCTTCCTCCTCCTCTTCTGACATACAACCCGACAGAGAAATACCCAACGTCAAAAGTCTATCACGCATCATCTCCTTCCTCTTTTCCGTTTCCTTCAAAAAGACATACTGAGTCTCAAACATGGCCTTTAGATTCGCCTCCGCCTTGACCAGATTATGTTCCTCTTCCATACAAATCGATGTAAGTTCCGACCTAAGTGTCCCAATAACCTCCATCAACTCAACAATTGTTTTACGATCTGACTCAATAGTCTCTTCTAACTCTACAATCTTTGTTGTTCGTACAGAGTTGGCTGCATTGAGATCTAACATTTCTCCTTCCATCTTTTCCAACATGATCATGTAACGCTTCTCGGATACCATCTTTTGTTGGGCCAAAGTTTCAGTTTGTATGACCTTTGAGGCAAGATTGGACGTGGCCTTTTTCTCTTGTTGTAAGAGACGTTTCAATTCTTTAATCTGTTGATTCTTTTTATCAATCAAAGTTTCATATTTGGTACCCTGTTCCTCCATGTTTTGTTTGTGTTTTAATTCCAATTGTTCCATCTTCCAACTAAACATAGTTTCTTCGTTTGTTAAAAAATTTGTTGTTCGATTCAATGCCGCAATAACAGCATCATGATCCATAATTCTTCCCGTCCCATTTAATATGTCCATGGGTGTGCATCCACTATTATCACGTTCTAGTACTGCACCGGGGTAAGATGCTAGGAGACAGTTGACTACCTCTGCACAAGCTCCGCATCGAACTGCGGCGTGGAGGGGGAGTTCACCAAAGTTGGATTCGATGCGTGTACTTGCTGGATAGGCGGAGAGGAGGGCGTAGATTACGACGGGGGGTGGTTGACGTCGACATGCCTGTCGTGCATGAAAGAGAGAGATAGAGAGAGTAGTTTGTTGGATTAATTATTATACAAAATAGAATGACATTGTGCATCTCAAGAAGAATAAAACAACAATAGATAATATGAAACTCTTCTCTCACCTCATGCAATGGTAATCTCCTCCAAACATCCCAAGAAAAGAGTGCATTATCCTTTCCAGAACTTGTTACCCATATCTTTGCTTCATTCGGATTCTCATCAATTCTACAGACAGCAAGAGAGAGAGAGAGAGAGAGAGGCAGTGTTTGTGTGTGTGTGTGCGTTAGAATAACATGTACATATATCATATTATGACATAATAATTACGATGTGCACATAGAGACAGCAAAGAAATAATATCATAATAATATAAACTCACCTGTCACAAACTTCATCCCAATCAGCACTTTCAATCAACATGAATAATTCAGTAGCACCATCTTCTTTTCGAACCTCTATAATAATACTTTCGTCGTCTCCATCATCTTCCTGAGTGGTTCGTTCGTTATAATTAGAGGAGGAGAAGGAGGATGGTCGCGAAAATGTTGTTGTTGTTGTTGTTTTATTGTTGGCACGTTCGGTGACATCCGAATTACCACCGAATGAGAATGTGGAATCACGTGACTCATCATGGGAGGGTGTTGTGCTGACAATTAGGAGATTATTTGGATGTTGGTCGTTATAAAAGTCGTCGTCACTGAGCATTGTTGTTGAAAAATCATCATCATCGTTGTTGTTGTTGTCACCATCTGCTGCTGCTGACACTCGAGGTGGAGTCCGAGGCGGCTTGTAGAAGGAGTGTTGTTTTTTGGTGGCGGTGATACTGCTGCAAGTTGCTGTTGTTGTTGTTGCCATGGTGGTGGTGTTTCAACATATATAATAACAATGTGCAGTTGTCCGTCAGCTTCGCTATCTGCTATCTTGCTGCAGCCAGGCTTAAAATTTTATTTGGCGTCGCCCAAATCTATTAACTACATCGAATTCTTGGAAATGAGAAAAAGCGGACGAGAAAACCAAAGAGCGAAGGGCAAAACATAAAAAGGCAAAAAGATGTGCAAGCAAGTAACAATATGAGAATAAAACGCCACGCCGCAACAGGGACGAACAATGTCAGATGGCACCACCTATTACGACGCATCATCATCGGTCTCGTCACTGCATCGTTTGTTTTGCTAGTACTCCTGTGGGTCAGTAGTGGAATGATCCACTCTCTATCAAGCGACAGTACGAATGGTGCGAACACAATGATTCGACGAGGCGCCACCGACGCGACTATAGTAAAAAACGCTACAGATATTACAAAAAAAAGACGACAGAATACTAATGCTGCTATTGCTGCTTCGGTTGAGCAAACAAACAGCAGCAGCAACAATCGACACATTCTATCACTTACGTTAGACGACATTTCTCCACCAATAACAATTCGAATAGCCGTATTCAAAAACGAATGCCCCAAAGCATACGAATTCCTATCTTACATGGTAGAGTACCAACATGCGGAATGTAAACCATGTACAATATACAGAGGTGAACCCGTCCCATCCTACTGGGGGAGTAAGGACTACCCCGATCGATACTTCGATGGAGGACGATGGGGACCTCCCTACGCTTTAGTTCAGGGTGGATTGGTTAATAGTAAATATAAACAGGTGGAACAAGACAATCATCGTCCAAAGGTATTACAACGGGGCATGGTGGCATGGGCGGGAGGGAATTCAATACACTTCTTTATTGCATTGGCGGATCATCCCGAGTGGGGTGACTTCCATACTGTTTGGGGGGAGGTGTTGAATGGAGATATGACATTGGTGGATGCATTGGTGAAGGAGCATCCTTTGAAGGTTTTGGAACATAATAATCCGGTATTGACGAACTTTGTGGAGCCGATGCGTTTTCATCTCAAATGGGAGTAGCGAGAAAGAGAGAGAACGGAAGAAGTAAGGGTTGAGACATTTTTCAATATTGTGTGGAAACGAAGGCGATGACACATTCCAATATCAAACGCTGAGACTAAGAATCAAGGTGGTGCTGCACTTTATGCATGGGTCAAAATAGTACTGGTTTAAGGAGTTTGCGGCATTTTAGTAGGAATACCAACTTAATATGCAAACTTCATCATTTTGGAGAGAGTGTGGATGAATGGGAGGGGGGGAGGGTGCAAATGTGAGGCTGAGTCGGAAATAAGGATATGAAGGATATATACAAACGCAAGCTGGAAATGAAGAAGTGAGTGTGGCTCCGTCCTCAGCGTATGAAGACCCCTTCAATGGATAAAAATATCTAGACGTATCTTATTGCAATATTACCTCTAGTTTTTCAAGTTGATATGATGTGTGATTTAGACCTGTACATCGTAAGCCTTGAAAATGAGGACACTCATATTATAACTCAACTAAAAAAGCTACAAGGCTACCCTAAAAGATGGAAGCAGCAGTCACAACTGTCGTGGCGAGCACAAGAACAACACCAACGTTATCAGGAGATGAGATGTCAACACCAGATGCATCGTTAGTATTCGTCTCTCCCAACTACGCCAGCTTCAGTGACAGGGGGTGACCTCCTTGAAAATGCCACAGTTCAAAATGGTACCGTCAGTCGAGTTGTAGATTACCATGGGATAGTTGAAAAGAAGGTTGACCGGAAACTTGATGTTGACATGTGCCACACCTTGCGACTTTCCATCGTCGTCAGCCGTGGCAACGGTTTCACATCCCAGATTATGTGTTGATCATTCCCAGTCTTATTGGTACACAAAAAAAATAGGTCTGGATCGTCACTATCGACACGATCAGAGGACTGAGTTCATCGCAAAAGTTGGTAGATCCATCCTTTTTTGAAGTGACATAAAAACAAGATTCCTCGCAGCTGGGATCAAATCCTTCCAAATTTTCTTCGTTGTAACAGAGTTAGTGGTTCATTTTTATTCAGCAAAACCCTTTCTCGCGAGGGTTGAGGGGTGCGGTGGCGAGAGAAGAGAGAAGATCGGAGAGATGTGGTGGTTCAAAATAAAAATCTAGCTTTTTATCACCACCCTCGAACGACTATCGCTACACATCGTCATCATCGAAATAGTCTCTCTCTTCAGCAATATGGTGGTCCAGCGTGCCTTACGCAGCAGTGGCTCCACTTACTCGGGCGGCAACGTCATTGGCCGCAGCAGCAATAACAATCACAATAACCGAATCTCCCTCTCGCTGAAGTGTATACTCGTGATTGCATTTTCAATCTCATTGCTTGGCATAATCTTTCAATTCATCGTCGTCCAGCGCATAGTGGGCAATAACAGCAGTAATACCAAAAATAATGACGTCAGCTCGTTTATGAGAGGAGGCGCCACACGTCAACACCATGACAGCAACAACAACTTCTCGCTACAGAAGACGAAGACGCAACGACAAGAACAGCAACAACAGCAAGAAAGACCAATCATAGCCTACGCAGTCACCATTACAGGATGTAGTGAACGACACTCTTCGACGAAAGATGCCGCATCTCTCATTACGCAGGGAGCTGCCATTCTCAAACATAGCATTCATCTAGCTCATCATCACAGCAACAACAACGCCACGTCTAGCAGCAATGGCAGGAGCAAATACGATTATCAAATGTATGCAATCATACACCCCACCGCTACCACTTGTTCCGTTACCCCCTTAAAAAAGTTAGGATATCAAATTCTCATTCGTAATACACCATTTGATAAATCCGATATACAAGCCAAATTCCTACGTGAGAATATTGATGGGGCAAGTTGTTGTGGCGCTAAAGAATTTTTGAAACTGTATGCATACACATTGGTACAGCATCGTGTGGTGGTTATTTTAGATTTGGATTCGTTGGTTTTGAAACCAATGGATGATTTGTTGGATGTTATGATCATGACGATAGAAAAGGAGGATGAGAAGAGTGATGATGAGTACAAGTCTTTGGTAAATCGATTGCCCATTCATCATCATGACATGAATGATAATAATGGATCATCCTCTTCATGGTACAACAATAACAACAAACGAATAGACGCATTTTATACCAAAGATTACAACATGATCAACCCCGGCAAAGAAAAGTATGCCGGAGTACAGGGTGGATTCCTCATGGTACGACCCGATGAGGATGTATTTGCCGAATATATCAATTTAGTCTTACAGGGGAATTACATCGAGGGGAAGGGATGGGGTGGGAAATATGGTTATTTTTATGGAGGTGCTCAAGTACAGGGTATATGTTCGTATTACTTTGGTGAGATACATCCCGAGAAAGGGGTTGAATTGAATCGATGCCGAGTCAATCAAATGGTAGATGCTCCACGATTTGATGGAGAGGATGATGATGGAGAAGGGAAATGTCGTGATGGACGGGAACAGTGTGAGGATTGTCGTGAGACGGATTTGAATGATATATTCTCAGTTCATTTTACGATTTGTGGAAAGCCATGGCATTGTGCACAAGTCTCTCCTCATCAGACTGAAGAATCGTTGTGTTCGAAATTACATAGTGAATGGTTTCGAATTCGCAGGAGTTATGAAGAGTCAAGAGGGGGGGGGGATGAGGAGGGGACGAGGCTGCTGCCAAAGTTGGAAGGATCGTATAGACCAGAGATTTATCGTGGCTACTGTGAAAGGGCCGGTGAAAAGGGTTACTTGCCACTAAAGATTTAACATTATAGAGAGAGAGAGAGAGAGAGGGGAAAAATTGGTTAAACGATGACAAAAGAAGTTTAACGCGCGTTTACGGTGAACTTCCTAACCGCCTGGTCTGCAGCAAAAGATTTGATGATGATGATGTACCCTATTGGTATTATATCCTCTTCATAGTCACACGATAACCAGTGCTTTATTTCTATAAAAACTCTATCAACTATTAAATATTGTACATAAATAACTATTCTTCTATGTAAGAGGTGCAGTTCTTCGATCTTCGACGGTAGAACTCCTACAGGTAATTCCCAGCTGCAAGAGAATGTGTACCAGAGGCAGAAATGACATAAATCGCCACATCTCCATCGAAATCGACCTTTACAGGGAACTCCTGGGAGCCTATCTCATTAATACCAAGCTGGAAGCGATCATTGAGGCCAGCTCCATACACACTGTTTTCAGTGATGAAGAAGACACTTTGAGCACTTGGTCCGGTACCAATCTCCAGGATCTGCTCTTTAAGATTTACATTGACAATGGGATTGCCTTCACTTGTGTTGACGAATGTGCCATCACCTAACTGCCCTTCATCATTTCGCCCACACGCGACTGCTGTTCCATCCGTGAAGAGAAAGTACGACGATTCTCTATTCGCTGCCACTTGCACAACTGTTCCTGATATAGAATCCAAGATTTCTGCCGTGGGAACTGTTGCCGGTTCTCCTTCAGTAAAGAAACACTGTTGGCCGTAAATATTTCCACCTGTTCCGTAAACAACGTTGTCACTGTCCAAGAAGACGGTAAACTTGTACCCTGATGCTAAATCTATGATACCGTTCAGTCCATTCCCCTTATCAGGCTTATTGGTGAAGTCTACCTTCGGGCCTAATCCAAGTTCACCAAACTCATTTGATCCACACCCCCACACAGTGCCGTCTTCTAATAGAATGAAGGTGAATTCAAAACCAATTGTTCCAGCAATGGCTGGCTTTGGTAAGCCACCAACTTGGCTAAATTCGGTCCTATCCTCGTTATCTCCCAGACACAACTGCCCCTTGCTGTTGCGACCGGAGGTATAAACATTTCCATTGTCATCTATTAACATCGAGTGCATCTCTCCCGAGTCGGAAGGCACTCCTGCTCCAGCGTATGCTTTCTGGAACTTAGGCGCGTCCATCTTCTGGCCTTTAACATCATACACTGTATCAATCTGCTTCCCTTTATTTGATCCCTCCTGCCAGTCATCTACTCCCAAGTGCCCCTTGTAGCTGAAATCTGACTCGATAAAACCAGCTGCAAACGCATTGCCAAACTTGTCAATTAGGAAACTGTGTCGAGATCCAGCTGATAGGTCAATAACTTCTTCTTCGTAAAATATGGGCACTTGCCGGTTATCACCAAGCAAGCCACCTTCACCCTCCTCGGCTCCCCAGAACCACCAGCCGAGTGCTTCTGTTGTAGGATTCATGGTTGGGTATAAGGTTGTAGGATGTATGGTAGGCTCTTCTGTCGGCTCGTCTGTAATGAATGTAGGCTCTTCGGTTGGGTATAAGGTGGTTGAATGTATGGTAGGCTCTTCGGTTGGGTATAAGGTAGGCTCTCCTGTCGGCTCTCCTGTCGGCTCGTCCGTAATGAATGTAGGCTCTTCGGTTGGGTATGAGGTAGGCTCCCCCGTCGGCTCTCCTGTCGGATCTCCTGTCGGCTCTCCCGTCGGCTCTTGGGTTGGATATTCCGTTGGAAACATGGTCCTGCGAGAAAGATAACAAATCATAGAAAAATAATAGCGAGCTTACTTAGAAGACAATTGGGGAATGAAAAATCACAGTTTGCAATCTTCACTTACGGGTTGGCTGTAGGAAGGAACGTGGGATAAGCTGTTGGCGTGGTTGTTGGTGCGTCCAACATACACACAATAGCTGCAGTATTCGTACCAGAAGCGGAGACTTTGGTGAAATTGAACATTCCTGCGTCTTCGCCGAAATCAACCTCTGTTGGTACACTTTCGGCAGCAACGTTGTTTACACCCAAACCCAACTGGAATCGATCATTGATGCCTGCAGCGAACATCGTCCCAGGGTCTTCTCCAACAAAGAAGACGCTCGATGCACTGGGCCCTGATCCAATTAGATTAATTTTTGTCCCCTTGTTGATTTTGACATTGACCGGCTTGTCCCTTTGAAGGAATGAACCATCCCCCAATTGACCTTGATCGTTACGGCCACATGCTATGACAGATCCATCTTCCTGCAAGAAGTAAGACGACTCACTACCTGCGAAGATTTGCTGCACATCAGTAACGCCATCGATGAGTTCAGGCTCGAAGATGGGATCTCCTTCGGTCGTTTTACACATTTGACTGAAAAGGTTGGATCCTGTGCCGAAAACTTGTCCAGAAGCGTCTTGGAACAAACTAAATGCCCACCCGGTAGACAAATCAACGATCTCTTCGGTGTTGCCAACGTTGATCTTTGTAGCAGAAAGGGAATGATTGATCTGCTGGCCCAAACCGATCTCTCCATTTTGATTGGAGCCGCATCCAAAGACTTGCCCGTCTTCGAGCAAGATCAAAGTAAAGTCCAAACCAACTGAGGCTGCCACTGCTGGACCAGGCAAGTAATTCACATGATGAGGAATGAATCTATGCTCCTGATCTCCCAAACACAGCTGTCCTCTATCGTTATTACCCGTCGTGAACACTTCACCTTCTTCACTAATCAAGATGGAATGCATGGCTCGTGCATCTCCAGGCGTACCCGCCCCAGCGAAGACACGTGTAAAGCGAGGAGCAGGGACGTTTGTGGGAGTAACATCGTCGATGTAAATGACTACCTCATCGATGGGGGTGAAACCATTGCTACCCTGTACCCAATTCTTTATGCCCAGATGCCCCCGATAGGCGGTCTTGGACTCGACAAATCCTGACACTTGAGCGTTACCTTTCCTGTCAATGATGAAAATGTGTCGAGAACCAGAGGAAAGGTCGAGAACTGTGGGCCATCCATACAGATAAGGAACGTCCTGATTGTCAGCGAGGATCCCTCCACGGGCTTCATCTGCACCCCAGAAGAACCACTCACACGTTTCAAAATCAGGCGGATTACTAGGCCTTTCAGAGGGCACTGCGGACGGATATAGTTGTGTTGGAAGTTGGGTCGGATATTGCTGTGTTGGAAGTTGGGTAGGCTCGTGTTGCGGTGCATTTGTCGGTTCGTTTTGCGGGGCATTTGTTGGTTTATTCGTTGGTTCATATGTCGGATAATACGTCGAATAATAATCTACATCATTGAAAGAGGAAAAAACGAGTGATCGTAATGAAACAGTTAGGCGACGTAAGTTTGACCGAACGAGGACGTAACATTGACTGCAATATATATCAAGTTCTCACCTGTGGGCCGCTTTGTCGGCTTGTTTGTCGGTGGATAAGTGGGACAAGGACACCACTTCATACCCCAGCTGGAGGAACGAGTATTCCAATTGTTCGAGGCACCCCAGCTGTTCGAGGCACCCCAACTGTTCCAGGCACCCCAACTGCCATTCGTTCCAGTCCAACTACTCCACCAAGGATTGTTACCTCCTCCCCACCACATCATGTCCTTGCTGTAATCCCTTTCTTTGGATCCTTTCGAGCCGTAGCTATCACCTTGACCACCACCGTTCCCCCCCCAGAATCCCCCACCATAAAACAACTTTCTTCCACCCCACCAATTAGTACTCTCCCAACTTGGACATGGGCACAGCTTACCACTGTTCCATGCGCTGTTTCCAGCTTGCCCACTTGGCTTGCCTCCGTTTCCATTCCCAATATAGCCACCATTGTTCTTCCGTTTATTAATACCAGGTGGATTACCACGGCGTTTGTTCTTCCGTTTGTTAATACCAGGTGGATTACCACGACGTTGACGCTGACGATTCGATGAAATCTTCTTTTTCTTTTGTCGATTACTCTGATAACCTCGCTGTCTCTTTAATACAAGCTGTTGTTGTTGCTGTTGTTCAGCTGGCTCTGCTGGAGACTGTGAGTCTCCTTTGAGTATACGAGACTGCTGTTGTTGCTGATTTGACGACGCTACCGCTTCACCTTTAAGAGACTGCCTTGGCTGAAGTCTGAACTTTGAGAATTCTATAACAGCGACAGAAGAATCTGCCAATACGCTCTTTGTCGAAGCGTTGGAATCTTCCAAGGGACTATTTCTCTGCTGTGGGATTGATGACGACTCCAATGCATCTGCCGCTAATGATGTGGGTATGGAACATAATGCTGCGTAGCAGCAGATTAGCCACCCTGCTCCACAGAGCGCTGATGCCGCAGTTGTTGTCGCTTTTCCATTCGGGGTGGTACGGTCTCTCCTCATTTTTTTCTATGGAAGCAAACAATACACCCATGCCATCCCTGACTCTTGTATTGAAATGGAGAGGTTGGCTCCGGGTGGGCTTTGTACAGGTGGATGGTGAGGGTGGTGAACGGAGATAGGTCGCACTTTTGAGCTCGAACGGAGAAGATGCGACAGATGAAATGTTGGGTGAAGTACTTCACCTTTTGTATCTTAAAAATACTGTACTCCTCCTGAAATGTTATTTTAGTATCAACGAAAAATAATATTTTTTCTGAAAACGTCGTAGGTAGTTCGATAATAATATAATTCGGGTCACCACACTTATCGATAGTCGAGTCGTCCCATAGGTGTTCCGTTTATAAGTTAGCTATTTTAGCCAGAAGAGCAATTTCTCATTTCTGATTACCGAAGCGACTTTTTGCCCTTATAAAATTCAGTAGCAGAATTTTGTGTTGTCGTTTCAGTACCGCTGTGTGCTTTTTTGCGCATGAAGCGCGGCTCGCCTAAATAATTTCCTCAATGCATGCTTTTTTGGCCAAGACTCCCGCCCAACGGATCTTATCGACCGACTCCTCGAAAAAATGTATGTGTCGACGACCGCCCAATCTACTGTGTGTAGGGGATGCAATGGAGCTCTTCTCCACACCGTCAATATTTTACCCCTCCTCCTCCACACCTGGAAAATTTCTTAACTCAGTCATCCACGGGCTCCCCCAAACGTCAGTTTTGCCCATTGAAATCAATAATTAGGCAGCATATCAAAGCTCAATCACACGAACAACTTAAATTTTATCAGCCATCTATCTGAGGACAACCGAGGTGATTTCAATAAGAGATTGGTCTCATATCATACAACTTACAAAATGAGGTAGAAAGATTCTTGGTGAATACCTAAAAATAGAGGAGCTGTCAGGGGGCATGAGTAGAAATGATTGGGGTCGTAAACAACAAATTGAACCTTCGTTGTAATCATTCCACACTAATGAAGCATCGATGAGACACGTGAGATTAAGTCATATGAGAGTGATAATTTTTTTGTCTCCATCAGATACTCCAACAACAATTGATTTGCACATGAAATAATGCAAACGTGACGGAGGTCTCTGACTCAAAAGCGGGCAACATTATAAAAAGAGATTGATATCCCCTCCTGTCCCTTTTGGGACGTCTCTAGGGGAGAGAAGTTGTTGGTGGAAACTTTGTTGGCGATACAGGGAACTGGAGTGACATGTGCGTTCCGATGACGATTCCCTCCTCCTCCTTCTATTGTTGCTACTGACAGGAGTGCTGCTGTACAACCAACCATGCATATTGCAATTCTGTTTCACTCTTCTTCATCCTCATCCTCGCTGATAATTCATCATCGCCATACTCCTCCCAGACTTCTTTGTTGTTTTCATCATTCTCGTCGTCCTCATAATCATGTGTGCATTCCAGGTGGATGGTAATATTCTCCTTTACTTCCTTCGCATATTTTTACTGTGCCTTCTTGTTGCGTCGACTCACACGCATAGGCGATTCCTTTCGGTGCCTCTTCTCCTGATAAATGTGCTGGCAGAATGTCTTCAGACTGAATGCTTTGTAATCACTATATACGAGTTTGAGGGACAAGTATTGGCGTCATTTTGAGGTGGAGATGATAGAATAGGTGTTGCACAAGCTGGAACCAATAAAAGCCATGCTCGAAAAAAGAAGCTTAAGTTTTTATCTTTTAAAAGCTACCGTGATCCTAATATCAGACTGTAAAACAAATAATTCATTGTCACCCTAATACTTCCCTTCGCCCCCTCTCCCAAGAATGAGAGATCTAATTAAAGAGTTTAGTAGTGAGAGATTCGCAGGTAAGGGCTCCCACATTCGAGTGCGCGCAGTTCAATTTAGCACCGCTGCTGCTGTCGCAGGTATACACATGATTGCCTGCAGTGGTAGTAGTGCTTCCAGGGGCAACAGTGGTGGTGGTGGCAGCAGCAGTGCTTCCAGGGGCAACAGTGGTGGTGGTGGCACCGCCGTCGGTAGGAGTACTCTTGCTGCTGCATTGAAGGTTGGCAGTGGCGCAGCAAATGCTGAAGGTGAAGTAGTTTCCCCATCCTGGACCATCTTCTACAGTGGTGGTAGTCACCTTAACTTTCGGTCCTCCTTTAGTACCTTGCTTGACGAAAACGTGGGACGTAAGCGAACCATCAGAAGTTGCTGCTGCTCCATCAGGAGCGGCAGGAGCTTTAGCCCAAGCTGTTTGACCTACGCCCGACGCGTCCTTCACATCAAGATGGATAGCGAAATAAATCGTGCAAGAACCATCAGACGGGAAAGAATAACACCTGGTTACTCCGTCAGTGTCAGAGTAGTACTTAGTCGCAAGATCCTTGTAAGCATAACTCCCAGGAGCGGACCCGGGTGCCTGCATATTGTTGATATCCATCTTGATAGAATCAACGTTATTCTGCAACTTCCATCCATTCTCAAGCTTGATAGTAACGCAAACTTCAACTTTTTCACCGAGGTCAGTAGCATTAATAGTCACATTTCCTGCTTCAAACTTCTGACCTGCAATCAGATCAAGCTCCTTTTCGAAGAAGACGTCGACGGGGCATGCGTCTTCTCCACCAGGGCATTCTTCAGGAACGTCATCAGTGCAGCTTGGAACGTCGCATGCCTTGCGGCAAACTTTCTCTCCAGCGACAGGAGAACCTTTCTCGACAACGAATACACCTGGCCCATACTTCTTATCGTCGGGGCAGGTATAAATGCCACCGGGGCAGTACTCGGGTGCGTCGCAGGGGCCTACACTGTCACGACAAATGAAGTCATTTGGCTCGTATGATTCTGTATCGACACAGTAGCCATCGTTGCACTTGTCTCCACTGTCGCAGAGGCCTATCACCAAATCATAAAAAGGTAAGGTCAGATAATATGATGCAAGATGATACATGAAAGTTTTGGTGAATGAAATGGTGAAACTTACCTCGGGCACCAGGAACTGTGCAATTTGTCGTCGAAGGTTTGAAAACCGGTTCGCAGGTGGTCCTTGTTCCTGTTCCTGGCAATGTTGTAAATGACGTATTTGCCTTACACTTGTACGATTCAACGCAGAAGGAGTCGAAGTTTTTTGCCGTAAAATGATCTGGAGAAGCGCATGTCGTGTCGACTTGCTTGTAGGTGGCGACACATTTGCCCTCTGTACAAATGCCACCTGCGACACAGTTTAATTTCAGTTCTTCGTCATACTCAGACGGAAGGTCACAGGAACTTTCTTTAGCCGTAAAGCCACATGTACCACTATTGCAGACGGCATTAACACATTGGGAGCTAAGTTCTGCAGGGACGTTGCAGTCTGCATTCGTCGTGCATTCAGGAGGCGCAGTCGTACTTCCACCACTGCCTCCAGTAGTAGCTGGTTTCGTTGTAGTAGTAGTGGGGGGTATATAGATACACTCTCCGACACCACCAAAACCTCCAACGTTCTGAGTTACAGCACAATCAAAGCCTGCGGCACAGTCGTCGTCATCGTTAGCAATGTTGCAACAGTTATCGAAAAGGACTTTGTACTCGCAGATCTGATTGAGTGAATTGACTGTATTGCACTTGGAATTTGCATAGCAGGCATCAATCTGACAGTCTGGATCAGAGTCACACGGACAGGTGAGGTCCAAGGCAATATAACCGGAACCATTTTTCTTTCCTGTAGAAGTAGTTTCATTGCCAGTCTCGCCGGCGACATGGAAGTTGGCATGGATCTGAACTTCTTGCAAACAGTTCGAGAACTTGTCATAGCAGGCTTCCCATGCAACCATGACTTCCTTGTCGTTGGGATCGAAGATCTTTTGAATTCCTCCGTTAGATTTTTGAGCATTTTCACCCTCAGCGTAATCCTTGAACCAGAAATCGGCGTCAGTCGAATTTTTATCGAGGACGTAGCCTTCACGTGCCTTGACGAGAATGCAGAGCGTGCCGGTGTTGCAATCCCAGTTGATGTATGCATCGGCAGTATGGGGTTTTGTGAAATTATTACCCGCTTGCCACATAGGAATGCCTGGGCAGCCCAAGTACCAGTCATCAAAGGTTTTATCGTCAGTGCGGATCAATGTGGAGCTGATGTAGCTTGTAGGCTTGTAGCCATCTCTAGGACTAACGTATTTATCTTTGCAGAAGGGAGTCCTAGGTGTGGTGCACTCAACAAGGTCACGGGCCTCTTGATTGCCGCGGAGACGTTGGGCCTGAATCAGATACAATACCGAAAATGAAGGCGAACGAAATGAGTATGAATAAAGTCAAAATATGAGCACTGCTAAACTGCACAGGAAGACTTACAATTTGGGATGGAGAGGCAGATGCGATGGCGACACCAAGGAAGCCAACGAAGATGTTGAAGGCGATGATGTTCATGTTCATGTTTGACACGACGCGAGAAGAAGAGATGGATGAAGTAGAGAAGTAGATTTAAGGAGAGAAAATTGCAAGTTGCAAGTTCGTTGCTCTTGATATTTTATGAGCTCGAATGGAGGGAGGATCGCGACAACTTTTGATTGCTGTGAAACAAGTACTATGCAGTTTTTGGCACATGTTGATGTTGGCTTCTCTGCGATTCAAATGACCCCGTGGGGTCATTCTGGAACGGTCGACTCCATCCATAATAATTACAGTACTTTTATGCTATGCCGCAATGACTCAAGTGAGCGAGAGCCTGAAATGCTGTGAGAAACAACGTGGTATCTCCATTCATTTAATCGTAATATTTATGCAGTCATAAAGGAACGGTACTCTTTCTGTTTTTGGGGGTCATCCCTTTGGGTTGCTTTAGCAAGAAGTTGTTATGGACTACTATGCACTTTCTACGTAGTCGTAATATTTATGTGGTCATCGAGGAATGGTACTCCTTCGGGTTTTTGGGTCGGTCATCTGTCATCTCAACTTTGTGGAGATTAGCATGCAGTATTCCATTTGAAATTGCTGAGGAAGTTGTTGTGGTCATACAATACATACTACAGTTTTTGGGTACCGGTTACACAAATGTCTCTTTTGGGGTCACTCATGGAACGTCATTTTGAGGTCGTTATGACAAGGACCGGTACCAATAAATGTAGCGGGTCATGATCCCTCTTTTCTCCCTTTACTTCCTTCCACTTGCCACTCCTTTTCTTTCCACTATGGTACCATACTACAATCACAATCAACCACGCTACGCAGAAGAAGCTACAATATTTATCAGGCAACAAATCGCAACAACTCCTCCTCATGTCTATCATCACATTATTATTATCACATAGGAAATTAGGTAAAAGTGCATTAAGCTACCATATCTAGAGACACTATCATCAAAGATCTTCCCTCGGCAACAACTCCTCACCGTGCCTACATAATAATATTGTTAGAGTAGAAAATGCATTACCTGTCATGTCGTCAGCCCCAATAGTGGTAACAAATCCCGACGCCGTCCGCTATCTAATTTTCCAATTGTACACCGAGGCCGTACTGGTGCTTACGCTCGTATTGCTTGTGCCTTTTGTGGTGTTGGATGAGTGGCGGCTGCATCGAAATAATAATCGGCCCATTTCCAAGCAGTAGATAGATTGACGATTGCACGAAGAATATCATTTGGTTCCTTGAGCTAGGGCGACTTTGTCAAGATGAATGATTGTTTCATCAAATTGCTCGCTACAGGGGTGGCGAGGCGAGAAATAATAGCGAAGAAGCCGCCAGTCGCCATCAAGACATCTCAATTATTTGCTGCTACGTCATCGCAACAATCATCGCATCTATCTGCACCAACAAAATCCCTGCGGGCGTTTTCATCATCTCATAGCAACGAAATTGATGATAACCCATCCAAGCAGCTCTCCACAGAAGACATTCATGCAGCTCAAACACGACTTCTCAGCGAGGCAAACTATCTGACAAAAACTCTGTACCGCAAATGCCTCAAATCAATACAATCACTCGCTCGAGGAAATGAACGGGATGAAATCGATTTCTCCGAGCGAGAAAAGTCGGAACAAGATGAGCTTGACGAATTATTCTCCTCTTCATCAAAGACATCTAAAGACAGTCCTTCTTCGAATTCGAAACAGAAAGTGTCTTTGATGGCACCGCCAGTCAATCGGCAGAATGAACTCGCTTCACGTGCCAATTACTACCGCGCATTCACTAGAGAACATTTCGATGGTCATTGGAATTTATTGGGGAGGCATGGATTTCATTTGGGGGAGGAGGGGAATATGAGGCATGGTCTTGGCAGTGTTGGAGGAGGAGGGTCAGGACAAGAGGGGAATCGATATGAGGGGGGCCATCATCATCTGGGGGGACAAATGGCCGCTCAATATTCACCAAACAATGTCAACAATAAGATACCACAACAAGAAAAAGAATACTACATGTGGAGAGAAGAACAAATAAAACAATTCACCTACCTCATTACATCAGGGGAAGAGAAGCGACAATGGATACTGAATGATTATGAATTCGATGATCCATGCGGCAAATATTGGCCGGAGGAGTTGCGTACGAGGATACGACAATTTGAGGAAAGCGCTAATACAATAGTGAAGGAGATGTATCGCAGGAGGGGATGGATTCACTCGAGTGATCATGAGCAGTATGCAAAGCATGCAAATGAGGATAGTGACAGCGATGATGAAGATTTATGAGTTGCTATTCTCTAGAGTGGGATGATGCTCTCTCGGTTGGGCTGCTTGCAAAGGAGGGGATCGCAGTAAAAGAGGAAAAAAACTTTAACCACTAACTACTTTGTCTGCAGGAATAGACAATGTTTACAGTTCGCCTATGCCTCCTCCAGGAACATTCCATTGCGGACACACTCGCCAGTCATCTTGTCAACTTTCTCGTCTCTCTCACAGTACACGCACTTCTCGGTCCAGTTGTCTATTCTACAACGCATCGCACGCCCTCCTCTGCGACAAGCCACGTCATCGTGCCATTGGAAGCATTGCTCTACTCGGCGGCTGGTGTTAGTGATGGTGAACGACTCTTCCTCATTCTCGTCATTATCCGCACCATCGAGTTCGTATTCCAAGTAGTAGTCCTTGTCGTGTTCACAATTCCTATCAACATTTTCAGAGTAGCCAAACTTCTTTAAAGCCAGCTGATCCTCAATGCTGGCGAAGCCTTGGAGCTGAGGTTGTTATGCAGGTAAGCATAAAGTAGAGAGTAGCGTATGAGCACCGATCATTTTGCAAAAGACATGTGAATTTTTCCTCATTGATATGCTTACCTCGCCGATAGAGAGAGCACCTGGAAGGGCACTACAAAAGAGCAGCAAAGCTGCTGAAGCTAGATAGAGTACTTTCATCCGTGTTTTGGTTGTTATGAACTTTAACACTTAAGGCAAGAGACAGAAGCAATGATGTAGGTACCATACCATAAGACTATGGTATCCGCGTCCTTTCACAAGATATTTATTTCGATGCGGATGCCTGTCTCATACTTTTCCCGCCAAACAACTACTACATAAACATTCCTCTCTTTATTTCTTTTCGGGTTAAATAAAATGCAACGAACATGATACATGAACCGCCACCATCATTGTAATCAGCAGCCTTAAGCAAATCTTAAACGCAGCTAACAATCATCAGCATGATCACATCGTTCTTTGCTCCAAAGAAGAATTCTTCTGCGTCCAAAAAGCGTCCTCGAGACGCTTCTTCCGCCGATGCAGCTGCAGCAATAAACGATGGCAATAAAAAGTCTCCCTCTGCCGTCATTACTCCCAGCAGCTCGTCCATCGCCTCTTCCTCCAGCAAGAGTCATAGAAACGGCACAAACAAAGCGTCAGATGACTCAACAGCAGCAGCAGTCAACGACCTAGCCGCACATCTGCATCCAGCCGACTGGAACACTCACCTCTCCAGAGCACTCGCCTCACACAAATTCCACGCCCTCTCCAAATTCATCGCTAGCGAACGCATCTCCAAAACAATCTACCCGCCGCCCACTCTCGTCTTCTCTGCCCTCAATCTAACACCACTGCATAAAGTCAAGGTGGTCATCGTCGGTCAAGATCCCTACCATCAGCCAAATCAAGGTCACGGCTTGTCGTTCAGCGTGCCACCCGGTATTCAAATCCCTCCGTCATTACGGAACATCTACAAGGAGCTTTTAAATGATACGAATGTTCCAGAATTTGATGGCATGCCGCAACATGGCAATTTGATACGTTGGGCCAAGCAAGGCGTGCTGTTGCTGAATAATGTGCTGACGGTGAGACGGGGAGAGGCGGCGAGTCACAAGGGGAGGGGGTGGGAGGAGTTTACGGATGCTGTGATTGAGGCAGTGGTAAGGCGTGATGATGACAATGACAAAGAAGAAGATCAGAAGAAGAAGAAAAGCAGGGGAAGCGGGGTAGTCTTTCTCCTATGGGGCAAACCAGCCTCCCTCAAAGCGCAAACAGTCCTATCAAAACAACAACGCAACAACAAACAGAACAAACATGCAGTAATCATGTGTTCGCATCCTAGTCCGTTGGGTGCTACTAAAACGAATGCTCCATTTATGGGCAGTAAGTGTTTTAGTAGGACAAATGAAGAGTTGAGGAAAAGGGGATGGGGTGAGGTTGATTGGAGGGTGGATGGTCCTTTGAATGAGGAGGAAGATTATGAGGGGGAGGAGGAGAAGAATGAGGAGGATATTCATGATGTAGAAGGTAATAACGATGACAAAGTTGTCGATTGCTAATAAAATGAAGGTATTGGAAGTTCAACTCGTTAATAAACAGGTATCTGCTATGTCACAATAGCTGACGAGATTGATGACATCCGCTCACGAATTTTAAGCCAAGGAAAAGACTGTCCTAATATTCAATTCAATAACTCCCTCATAACTCTCTCAACTCGTCTGGAGTTTCAACCTCGACATTATCATCTTTCAGTGAAAGAGGGAAGACCTATCTATTCAAAACCTTCTTCGCGGTATTAACGAACACTTCCCACTTATCGAGGAAACGAGGTAATTGTTATGATCTACCAAAGTTGTTGAGCCCACAGTCACACACATGGACATGCCCGAATCTACCAAACATGCGTGCGCATTATACTCAAACTTATGATACCTCGATGACACAAAGAATAGAGAGATAGAGAGAGATGGTAACAAGACGACTTCATGGTTAAGGTAAAGGTGAACTCTAAAGCTTACAAGAATTCAAAACCAGAAAAAGTAACCCCTCAAGGCATCCCACTATTCAGCTTGCTACTTATCCATGTATTCCACCCCAAAGCAGTCTTCCTGTTAACTTAATATCCACCGTCACAATGTCCGCCATCACCTGCCCTAGACCACCAACATTCTACGCCATTCGCAGAGTAACAGTCATCTTTGCAGAGTCCGTAGCACGCGCTGTCTCTGGAACCATATTTAGAGGGACAAACATTAGATCCTCTGCCTTGGCGCTTTTTCTTCATTCCACCGCCGCTGCCTCCTGCTGTAGAAAACAAAACAAAATAAGAGAAACGAATGATTAGGTGAAGGCGATGAGTATTCACAAATCATATGTACAGCGCAACAGAGAGGGTTGCTCTTGACAGTACGGACCTCCGCCATAAGGAGTGGGGTTTCCTGGACCGTATGGGCCTCCCATTCCTCCTCCTCCGCCATTGTAGTGAGGAGTGGTGTGTCCCCCTGGGCCGTATGGACCTCCCATTCCTCCTCCCATTCTTCCTCCCATTCTTCCCATTCCTGAAAGCATCAAAAGAAAAGAAAAGAAAGGAATGTTTAGTTGGTGCAAGTTGCAAGTTTAAACCCTTGAACTGGTAATATCTCACCTCCGCCACCGCCACGTCCTCCTTTACTGTAGAAATTCTCCTCCTGCTCCTGAGGCTCCATCTCAAAGTCTTCAGAAGAGTCAAACTTCTCCATATTCACATCTTCAAAGAGGTCCTCGTCCTCAGAAGAATCATACATATGGAGTTGATCCTCGAAGTCGGTGGTGACAAGAATGACGCCACGGAGTTTCTTCGGCTGTGCAGGTTGTGATGATGAATTGATGGGAGTAGGACGTTGGACGTTGGACGCGGCGTGTGAGCACATGAAGATAAGCCAAAGCCGACACAAAACCAACACAAAACCAACACAAAAGAAGCAATGGATAGATAGAATAATGCTTACCTTGGTGGCGAGTGCGACAGGGAAGGCGCTGAGAAGCACTAGGGCTGCGGATGTGATGAGCTGGGCTTTCATGATAGAAAGTGTTGTGATTGTGATGTTGTGTGTTAGTTTTTTTTGGTTTTGAACAATTATGATATGGCACTAACGCGATGGAGCAGCTAGAGAGAGAGAGAGCCAGAGGTGCAAACCGGATGAAAATGTGCACTCCTGTAGGATCGAGTAGAATTGCTACCAGTTCCTGACAACACAGTCGCGAAACCATTTGGTTTTGACACCTCATGTGCATGCGAATTGAAGGAGAGTTCGACGCGTGTTGTGCATGGTTTGTACTGATGCCATCTTCTCTTGAGATGCGCATTCATTGGACAACAAAAAATAATTAGATACTGGTACTGCGTGTCACATCACATTTGGGACTCTCCCACTGTTGGGAGCCCCTGTTAGGCTGAATCGCCGATTTCTCGATTTTTTGGCGGTTGACGGCGGCCTTTGTTCTTTCGTGGTCGCGTCGGCACTTTTGCCAATTGCCGATAGCCGAACATACGATGCCCTCCTTTGCTGAAAAGGTAGCCTCCCAAATCCCATCGGAAGTTCGGATGATCTCTGGCTGCCACGATGCTCAAACCTCTGCCGATGCCAATATAACCTCATTTCAACTTCCCAACCCCGCCGGACGGGCAGGAGGAGCATGCACCGCGGCGCTATTGCAGGTGTTGTACAAGAACCCATCCATCGCATCTGGCAATGACAACACGAGTTGGGTGGAGGTTTTGCGTCAAATGAGGGATAATTTGGATCAGAAAGGGTATGAGCAGGTGCCTCAGTTGAGTTCTTCGAGGATTATTGATGTTAATGAACGGATGACAATTGTTAATGAGAATCCGTCTGGAATAAAAAGGGCTGTGCTAATTGGGATCAACTACGTTGGACAACAGGGGGAGCTGTCTGGGTGTCACAATGATGTTAGGAACATTTCTAAATATCTCCAGCAGGTACATGGATTCCGTTCCCAAAATATGATTACGCTCATGGACGATGGCATGCATGACAATCCAACGTACGATAACATAATGAAGGCGTTCAAATGGGTCGTCAATGAGAGTCGGGCGGGTGATACAGTTTGGATTCATTATTCGGGGCACGGTGGTCGGATCCAAGATCAGGATGGAGACGAAGATGATGGTTATGATGAGACTTTGATTCCCTTGGATTTTCAAAGGAATGGTCAGATTCGTGATGATGACTTGCTTAGATATCTAGTGAAGCCTATGAGAGAGGGGGTCTTGATGACGTGCTTGATGGATTGCTGCCATAGTGGAACTGTTCTCGATTTGCCCTATCGATTCATCGCCGATGGTGATCATTACCAAATGGAAAGGAATTCTGATTTTGATATGGACCATTTGATTGCTGTGGCAAAAATGGCTGCGGTTATGGCGGCTAGTATGGGAAGTGATATGGGGAGTATGGGGCGAATGGCACAGAGTGTTATCCAATCGACTGGTCTTGCGGAGGAAATAGATGAGTGTTGCGTAATTTTGTAGAACGATTGTGTTTGTCAACACAGGCAAATTAGACTTAGACTACTAACAGGATTTAACTTCCCTTGTAACGACTTCCATGAGATAAATAGTGTGATGCAGTGAAAGTATCCTGAACTCTTGTATCCAGTGAGAGGTATCAACACCCCAAAAGGCGAGAGTTAGTCATAATCGGTTATTCCATTCTCGAACTCGAATACTTTGTTTCTCCGCCTATCTCATAAACGTCAATACCTTCGGGAGAACCTGAAGCCGTAGGTTCTCTGATAATAACTGTGACTGCGCTGTTATCATCCACACCCAGCCCCGAGAAAGATCTACTCCAAAAGCCGTGGAACTCCACTTCGTTGAAACAATCCCCAGCAGTGAATCCAGGAGACTTAAAATTTGTCCGTACCGACGTCGTCCAGTACCATGTACTTGAGAACAAACGAATCTCCTCAGGACTGGGCACTGGGCACCCTTACTTTTGTGATCCGTGATCTCGAGATTATTGGGCTCCTGGCCGTGCGTAAAGCTTCCTCTTTTGCGATAAATATACTCAATGACGATCGTTATATTTTCGCCATGAGCATGAGATAGGCGGCACCGTTGCCTTCCTCGGCGACAAAGTCTGCAACTGCCGCCTTCATCGTCGAAATCACTCTCAATGCTATCGATGATGGCGACGTTTCCAACGGCACGAGGCGGCTCGTCCGACGGCGACGTGACGCAATACCATACCCTATTATGATGAGGTTGAACAGCCGGCAGCAGTGGTAGGCACCTCTGCCTATTAGATTAGACGCTACAACGCTACTAAGGTAGTAATCGGCAATGCTGTAAAATCTTTCAAGATCTGGCTGGGAAGTTTTGCCTTCTATTTTTTTTGCAGGGCGTCACTCGTTGAAGCGACTGCTTGTTCTCAAATAAAAATTTTACTTAACTAGCGACATTTCCTAGCGACGCCAATGCCGGTTGTATTCGTGATTTGTTGTTAATTGAATCTCAGGACAAATAATCACAACCCACCGGCCCACCGGCGAGGCGACGCGGGACTTCATTATTAATACATTTTATGCCTCGTTTATTTTTATGCTTCTCGTTGTTGCCGGAGCTTTCAGATAATATTTGTATTGAGTTCGCGGCAAATATATCTTGCTTTTTTCTCAGGCCAAGTAATTCTATTCTCGCTCAACAAGGGCACAAGGGCAAGGGGTAACCCGCTGCATGCAGCAACACTAAGGCATCGCTCTTTGTGCTGTTGAATGGACGGCCACATGTACCATCCCCATAATTACACCTATTCGAGCTCCCCCGAAGATGACGATGATGGTGAGCAGTGTTTATTATCATTCTCATCGTCATCGTTTCATCGGATGGATCCTCGCGTTGATGCTAGTGGTAGGGCAGGTGATGCTTCGCCTCCTCCCATGCTGGCTAGTGCTTTATGTGGTGGAGTAGAAGGTGTAAACCGGCATGATGTGGGGCAGCAGGATGAAGATAAAAAGAGATCTACTTCCTCTTCTACTTCTAGTAACAAGTTATCACCCTTATTTGGGATCGATGTTGCTGGTGGTGTTGTCGACACCTCTTACGCTGCAGCCCCTTATTCTATAGCATCCTCCATGGAATCTACCGTATCTGCTATCATCGCTGCGGCTGGACATAAGTCTTCGAATCAGCAGCAGCAGCATCAACTGGAGTATGGACATCTCCAAGAACAATATGGTTTGTTCTCTCCGGAACATCTCCTCTTTTCGGGATTCACCAATACTTCTCCTGCCACCAAGACGGCTGCCTCTGCAGGGGCTACTGGTGGCGACACTACCTCCTCTGCATCCAATATTGATAAAATTCGGACCAGTGGTGACATGGGGGGAAATGGTCAAGAAGTCTCAACCTCAAGAAGTAATAATAGTGGAAATGGACGACCTTGGGAGGAGGAAGACGACGACGATGAGAAGGGACATCGTCAATACCAAGATATCATGTCTGCGACACCCATATTATCCACCAATGTTGGACATTACCAGGATGATTCTTCGGCTCTATCGATTGGGAAGGATCGTAATCCGAATGAAGGTCAAGGTCAATGGCAGGGAGTATCTACTGCAAGTCCAGCGAAGCAGACTGCAACTGCAGCATCTCCGTCGCTTCATCAGCCACAGAAGAACGAGGGAGGGGCTACTGAGGGCACGAGCAGTGTGGGATCTTTGGCTGCTTCTTTATCATCTTCTTTGTGGTCTAACAACGAGGATAATAATAGACCAATGGTCTTTCATGGCAAAGGATCCTTCCCACTCAACCTTGCTCTGATGCTTGAATCAGTCGAGCGTCCTTTGAACTACGAGGATGGAAGTCATGGAGGCAAAATGAATCATATCATCTCATGGTTGCCGTGCGGAAGAGTGTTTGCTATTTACAATACTGACCTGTTTCTGAGTGAGGTGATGCCCAACTTTTTCAAGTGAGTCGTCAATACTTTTGTTTGCATGCGTTGGTTGTTCATGCATCTGTTTGAGGGAGAAAGGGGATAGATGGGGGGATTGAATTTGATCAGGTCGGGAGGTTACGATTTCATGGGGAGAATGCTTGCTTCATTACATCCTGTGTTCTTCGATTCAAACCTTGGTCTTGGTGTTATTCTTTGCTCTTCTCTGCGACTTACTTCAACTCAAACAGTTGTTTCCCCCCATTGCCCACGCATTCCCCCCTCCTCCTTCTTGTACCAACAGATCCAGCCAGAACACCAAACTCCGCTCCTTCTACCGCAAACTGAACCGCTGGGGCTTCACTGTCCTTCGATCTACTGAACTTAATCAATCGGATATGATAAGTCCCATCAAGAATGCATGGCACCATCCCGACTTTTCACGAGAACGTGCTGTCAAATGTTTGTTACATGCCCAACAGTCGGGGGATACGGATTATTCTCATATGTTTAACGTGACGCATGTTAGTGTTGGGGAGAGTGGGAGCGCTGTTGGTAATGGAGGTAAGCCTGAGAGTGGCAGCGGCGTCAGTGGTGGTGAAGAAGGGCAGAATCGGAGGGGTAATAAACGAATCGGTGATTACAGTATCGAATCAAACATGGATATGGATACTACTTCCAATGAATTCAACTCGGCATTTTCGACTTTGGAGAGTAAATTATCGAGGAGGACTACCGAGGGAGTGTCTTTCATGGGTAGCAAGCGGAGAGGATCGGACCGAGATACATCTCACAGAATGTCATGGACGGCAGGTGTACCCGCACATACTATGTCTTCTTATCGAGCTCAAGTTCAAGGCGACCAGCCGTCTTGGACATTGGGTGGTGGTAGTGGTGTTGCTGTCCCCAAAACCAAAAACGCTGTGACCTCGTGGTTGTACAATAACGACCTCAGGCAATCGTGGACGGCATGCAATCCTGGTAGTAGTGATGGTGGTGCTTCTGCTGCTACCGATAAAGACGCTGCGACCTCCTGGTTGTACAATCATGACCTCACACAATCATGGACGGCAGGCAGCAATCCTGAACCTGTACCGAATACGTCGCAGTCATCATCAATGCCCCAATCACTGACACGGACAGCCGGTACCAGATCACCCGACGCTTCGGTTCAACCTAACCAATCTTGGACGGTAGCAGGCTTTACTCCGTATAATTCGCAGCTGTCTCGTATTCAATTCAATCCATTGACGATCAATCAGCTTTCGACTCCTGCCACAGCTACCGGATGTAGCAGTAAAAGCAACAGCTATGATGAATGGAAGAAAATCGTGATGCAATCTAGCAGGCACTCTGGGGGATCCCCATCCCCATCGTTGGGTCAAGACCACCGGCAGAAGCAGCAAGCTTGGGGTAATGACAGGAATGTATCGCATGTAGCGTTTGCGCAGCAGTTGAACTCTAATGGGAACGGGAACGCCTGCAGATCTCCAGCGAATTCTCCATTTGCACAATCTCAAGAGCAGCAGCAGTGGTCGCAGTTTCATCGTCATCAGCAGCAGTACCAACATGCTCAATTGAATAGAGGCCAAGGAGATCAGCAGCAACAGCCTCACGAACACGAAGAAGGAAATTACCAACAACAACAAGACCAAGACCAAGGGGGAGAAGGTTTGCCTCATGAAGATATAGATCTACGTATGTTCTTTGAGAGATATGCTGAGAAAATACGTGACGATGATAGTGATAGAGATAAATAAGAATAGTAGCGATAGCGAGGGAGGAAGCATCCTACTAAAGAAGGTACTGATTTACAAATATATATTTTTTGAAAAGAATCAAGCTACACCTTTCACAAGCTGTCGACTTGCAAATGAAAGAGAGAATGAACGACTGCATAGGTAGGCAGCACGGTGCATATCATTGATGAAAGTAGCTTTAGACGCTGGGTGAGCTTGAAACTTGAAACAAGTGCTTAAGAATCATGAATTATGTATTCATATTCATATTATTAGAAATTATATTTGTAGTATTCAGAACACAATCGAAACCCAAGGCACCCGTGCTATATAGAGGATTTCGACGTTTAACTACATGCGTGGTGCTGCTCTCACAGCTACTTCGCACAATCACAACAGACCCTCTCCTCTCTTCCTCTTCTGAATCTGAAGCAAAAAGCTGGGCATGGCACGAGCATGAGATTTCTAGTCGCGGCTTCTTCTTTTTGGTGTATTATCAGCCAACGACTTCTTTCTCCTCTTCTTCCATGCGTCGAATACAAGAACAGCTGCGATCAAGGGATTGACTGTGCATACTAAGTATTGCATTTGAGGACTGAATTGAATGAAGAATTACGTTCACCAGTGTCTGACGTCATCTTTTTGTCATCAACAAAAACGCAGATAGGCTCC